>OZ035843.1:14085622-14383122 GCA_964034765.1 Knipowitschia caucasica | reverse complement strand
CACTCACTCACTCTGCCTTTAGCCGTTGTACAATTTCTATTTTTATTCTAGGTAAGTTTTATATTTCAGTGTTATCATATTTGAAATATTTCTAACATTTCCATTGACTTTAAAGACCAGAACCAAGACTGAGACCAGAACCAAAACTCAGACCAGGAGTCATATCCACAGCAGGACCAGGACCCAGAGCAGATTCTGGTTCAGAAAGGATTCAGACCAGGACTCAGAATCTTCACATGACTTGTTTTCCAACTGCCCTTTGCAGTATTTTTTATTTATTTAGTTGTTTCCATGTTTATTTTTTTAATATTTAAAGTTTAAATCCTCTAGCTCCGGTAGTCCTGACCAAGCCAAGCATCAACATCTGGAGACGGGTTCCCGGGCGCTGTACAACAGCGGCCACTGCTCCTGACGTAAGCCTTAGTGGCATCAGGATGGGTCAAATGCAGAGGATGAATTGCCCTCCAGGGAAAATTAAAGTGCACCTTTTCCAATGGGATTTCAATGTACATTATTATATTTTTATCTTCATGAGTTTCAACGGTACCTTATTTGTCTTGATGTTTTGCAGTACTTTGTAGTATATTCACACTGGTGTCAGTTGTTGTACAATCTCTGGTGCTGCCATTTTAATGAGGCTGTAGCCTGCAGAGCCTCGGAGAGATAACCTCCGTCACGTTATCCGCGGGCCGTGGTTTGACAAGGTGTTGTTTAGGAGAGCTGTCCATCAACTGTGACAGCTCATGTTCCTTCACCTGCTCTGGCTGACGTGAGCAACACAACAAAGCAATATTGTTATAGACTAACATTTAAACCAAGATCAGAAATCCCAATTTTACTGATTATACAAACTTGTCAACGTGCAGCAGTCTATAACAAGTCCTGATTGTTCCTCTTTTTAACCCAGACAGTCAAATTCTAAACACATATTCACACAAGCATTTGACACTTGTTTCAGAAACTAGTTTTAAATATGCCTTCAAATGGAAAAAAGTAAACCCAGGCCTGATCACACACCTCATCTCTTTGAATAAGAAACATTTACTGGAGGACGGTGCATTTGATTTCGACACACAATTTGATTTTGCATTCTTTCAGGCTAAAAAACATTGCAGAGAGTTGAGTCAATTCAATCACCAACAATTTAACAGTGAAATCTTATCGAGTTCCTTATTGTGAAAGTCGTTTCCTCATATAGCTTTAAACAAAGGAAAATAACAGGTTTTATTCTCCACATGAGGCGGGCAACAGTGTCTTAGACTTCGTGAACCGCTTTGGGAGCTGCGCCAGTTTGTATTGTTGGAAGGAGCTGTTTCACTGGGTCCATTTCATTGTCCTCTGAAGGAAACCGCGGGCCACAAACAAGGCCACTAACATCAGATAACATTAACTTGATAACCACATGTGTCTGGAAAAATATAGCTTCATTTTCAAACAGTCAAATATTAGTTCATTTTCAAATAGTCAACAAGATGGATAATAAAGCTCTCTCAAACCAGATTAAAATGCTTTCTAATTCTTTTTTTATTGACCAAGTGCTTCGGTAAATGGAAAATGCGCAGATAAAAAGGTAAGTGATGTATTAGGCTCAGTATTCCGAATAATTAGTAAATAATATGGAGAGAATGTATCAATCCATAAATCAATCACTCTATCCGTCTGTCTACATCCATCTCTCTGTCTTATAAAAGCAGTCAAGATATCGGCACAGAGTATTTCCTCTATCGCTCCATAAGTATGTTTGACACTCCACGTTCTCATGGGACCAAATGTTATAATAGTTTTTAGTGATTGTTGTTTATTGTTTATTGGGGATCCACATTAGCTTCTATCAATGCTGTTGCTAATCTTCCTGTGGGGTCCCGGGTAAGAAGAAAAAAGAAAAAAATAAGAATACATTATCTCATTGCCATATTAAAAGTAGATAAGGCAGAGAATTCAAATACAGTCAAAAGTAAATATAAACAAACAAATATGAAGCAATACATTTTATGCATTGCACGTATAAGTGTTCTTTTTAAAACATACAAGGAAGAAAGACCTGTAGATTATGCACATCCTATAATATTTTCTTATGAATCAAAAGGCCTTCAATTAGGGATGCATCAATACCAATACTGGTGTAGGGCATTGGGTCGATACCATGGGCTTGTACTCGTACTCATATGACCCGATGCGGACAACCGATACCCACATTTTAAATTTACATTAGCGTCACGGCAGCAGACAGCAAGAAAGAAGTACAGGATGTCCGCTGTATGGCAGGGTTATAAAGTAAACAAGAGTGACAAGAGTAAAGTGGACCGTACGTTGTTTAAGGAAAAACTGTCCTGAGGTGAGTCCAAAACAAACACCAGCAACTGCATCAAACATCTCAGAACTCACCACCACACCGAGTAGAACACCTTTGCTAGCACCGGAGCTAGTTATTTGTACTGTTTGAATGAGTGGAATATGACAGTGGCTTGAAATTGTTGTTATATTATATTAGTTTTATTAATTCCCAGGGATAACACAATGCAGTAATATTTAGTCTATGTGCAGTACTCGTATCGGTATTCGGTTTCGGCAAGTACTCAATTTATGGTACTCGCACTGGTATGGGTTTTGAAAAAAGTGGTATCGTGCATCTCCAATCCATTCTATCATTAAATTGTGATGCAGAAAGCTGAATCCTCCAGTAGATTCAGCTTTCTGTGCAATGCGATGTGCGATGTGTGTCGAAAATCTCATGTGGGAAAGAAAGGTTCTTATTGTGTGTCTATTTTTAATTCTCGACACCTGAGCCTGGTTCATTGTTATGTTTTTTTTCCAGTGAGAACACACATGTCCAAACAGAGGCGACAAAACCAAGAGAGAAAACCTGACGTGACGAGCACCTGCACCACTGTCACATGTGACGATTGCATTGTAGAAATAGAAAGAAAATTAAATATTGTGTGTTATGAAAATGATTTTGAAAGCAAACTATCGCAGCGTTCACCTGATGCAAATGCTGTTCTGTTTTTACGATATCGAAGCTCATCGAAAAGCCGTGCGCGATGCTAAAAATATAAAAAAGTTTAGCAGAATCATCATTTACGCAGCGTCACATCCGTTCCCGACACATGCTTCAAAACTGATGCTGAAAACCCTGTCACACAGTAGCTGCAGCGGCTTATTGAAAATCTTGGAGTTTTTTTCAGCCAAGGCAGGAGAGGTAAGGTCTCAACACACTTACTCTTGTGCTGTTAGACCATTTTTCACCCTGAATTAAGACAGACATTTTGATAGATTGTTTTGCGTTTGAGGAGAAAGGAGCAAAGGAACAAATGTAATTGTGTTCGGAGAGAGTTTTTACAAATCACACCAACCTACTGTGTAAATGACGATTCTCTTGTATGTTCAAAATATCATCCATTTTTTTGTCACTACTTTTTGCCCTATGTGTTTTTGCTCCATCCAAAATCCTTTAAGGCTCTTTCTATTTACTTCAACATATTCTTTCTCTAAACCAGTGTTCCCCAACCTTTTTGAGCCATGGCCCAACCCATTCATGTTATACTATCTCATGGCACACCACCAGCAGAAACTTACACAAACTGGTGTTACTCTGCTGTCTTTCTCATCGAAGTGTATTATATAGAAAAATCAGAAGTATTTTTAATCTCCTAATACTTACTTGTTTCACATTATTTTGCCTAAAAAGGTGATGTTGGATAATTTCCCCAGGCACACTGATAGGACTGCATGTGGTACAGTGCTTCTTTATGAGGCTTGCATGTGCAGTATCGGTGCTGCATTAATTCTGCAGTGACCGTAGTTTGACCCAGAAAGCACAAAGGCTGGTCGCACGGCCCACACAGAGAACGAAAACTCATTCTCCCGGTGAAACAGAAGAGTCTAGTTAATTATGAGGTGTGTAGTGTATCCCCAGAGGTCCATCGGTGCTGGGACAATACAACCAGATTCTGAATTATTTTATTACAATGAGGTCAAGTCCTGTCAAAGGTGATTTTTTAATAGCCCAGCTGCTCATGTATTTATCGCATTTAGGTTGTGATGACAAGTTTACAGCTACAAAGGCAAGTACTCGAAATACACAGAAATTCCATGCATGAAAAAAATACAGTTTGTCACACACAAATCAATTTATTTTGGTTTTAGACCCTATTTTACTGTAAGTTAGTGAGTAAGTAATCTTTATTTATATACCACCTTTTCACTGCAGATCTGAGTCTCAAAACGGTTTACAATTGTTAATTTGGGCATTTGTCTCTCACTCCACACAGAGATGGGAGCGGGGTCGCCAGTACAGGAGGCGCATGCCAGACCTATTGGACATATTTTTAGTGGTAGGGGAAACTGGAGCATCCGGAGGAAACCTACACAGACACGGGGAGAACACGCAAACTCCACTCAGAAAGGCCCTGGTCCGACCGGGATTTGAACCCAGGACCTTCTGGCTGAGAGGCGAGAGTGCTATCCACTCAGCCATTCAAAGATGTAATTGTAGCCCACCTAAAAATGTATCAAATATTGTATTTTTAATAATTCCAAATTCATTCATTTATTCATTTAATTGCAATAAGTAATTTGAGTGGTTAATTCACTTTTTAGTCATTTCAATATGTGGTACTTACAGTATTGTCACTAGTAGTCGTAATATCAAATGTACGCACTTATGAATGGGGGGGCCAGATTACAAATGTAGGTCAACCACGCCCACCTGCGACTAGTGAGTGTTGACAGGTGCGTTCATGCTGTTGTGACCGTGCGTGCAAACTGACAACATAATGCCAATATGTTTGAAATGGCTTTGAACAGTGGCCTTATTTTCCAACTTTGTGCTGACCAAATGCATCAAAATTATATCTTATATCTATATACTAATGCTAATATTACTTGAAACCCTTTACTTCACGACGTGTATGGTACATGTGGATTTTATGCTTTCTTTTTTGTCCGTCCGAGTATGAATAATAACGATTGTGGATCAGCTTCATTAAGTGTGTTTTTTCCCTGCACTCTCCTAACCTTGTAAAAACCAACATTCCTGACTTCACATTATATGGATCCTCTGTGAGTATACAGTTGAGTAATAGTATTTTTCATCTGGTTTCTCATCTTATTACAAAAGAGTCTGCGGACGAAGAAACAAGTCAAGGCCTTCAGAAAATATAAATGAATTCTATACTTTGTTTATACGGCTTTCACAATCCAGTTACAGCCGCCTCCTCTGTGGACCTCCATCTTTGACTCATGATTCGTTGTTGTCTGTGAAGAGGCCTGGCAGAAAAAGGTCACTTGTATTTGGTGTATGTGTTTCTCTATTCCCTGTATTCTTCTCCAAACGCCACTTCTCTGGGGTCCACCCAATCACAGCCTGTTCTGCCAACGCTGCTGGAGCCTGATATGGAACAAATATGGAAGAACCTGTGGAAGTGTCTGACCGCAGTTTTCAACAGGACTGGATTATTTATCCAGTTTAGATTTTTCGGCATTTGCTAAATGGATATAATGATCATGTGTGTGTCTTTAATAAGAGCATAAATGTAATAGAACATTGTAGTCCCTCAATGGGACTACCTTCTCTTTAGATAAAGACACCTGAAGAATAACTCAATTGTATTTGTATTTGGTCGTGTGATCTTTTCCTGGGTCTTTACTTGACGCCTCTTTTAGCTTGAAGTGGAAAGACTAAACATGTTAAACTTAAACAATGCCAACAAAGTTAGAAACCAGTCTTCTGTATGATCCAGCTGATTCTTAAACTGTAGTTCCAATAATGTCCAGTATAAATGATAATCATGGATCCTGGAGGCTGACTGCTGGATGCTCATTTTGCAGCTGTTGTCAATGATATGCAGTCCTCACATAACAAGTGGGCAAGTGTCAATCTATTTGCATAAATTACAAAATAAACTCTCCATAATTATTTCCTGACAGGATTTTTGGCTCCAACTCTCTACACCTGCAGCTCATTATGGCCACATCCAGAATTATTATTCAAGTCATGTTCATCAAACTCACACAGGAGACTGAAATTAAGACATTCGTCCATAAGACAGATTTAGACAAAATGTTAGATAAATATAAGACAAACCCCCATTATAGAACAGAAGGAGAAGAATGGACAGACAAGACTCATGCGGCTGACAACTATCATCAACGATTAAAAACTATCATGTAACTTTGCAGCATCTACTTCCATGACTAATTAGAAAGAGAAACTTACTCAGCCACATTTTTGGAACGACCTGGTGACCAAAGGAACCAATCAGGAGTTGCGCTGCTCACTGTAAGATGAAGCCAGATTTGGGACATTAAGCGCCTGATTGGTTTTGACAATATGAAATAAACACCAGCATTATTTAGAGCAGTAAACCACACATTTTTATTCCCAAAATAGCCACATTTAAACAAGCCAATAACTACTGTACTCTCAACACAGATAGGAAAAACATAGAAATGCGCTATTGAGTTTGTGAAATGAAGAAATGAATTAATAATGAAACCGTCTGGCTTTAATTGCATTTGTAATTAGTTTAGACAAACACACAAACACAGTTGAAGAACTAAAGATGAATGTGATCAAACAGACTTGACTTTCTGTTTTAAGGTGTAAAATAGAGACATGGGACCATGAATTTCCCTCATCTGAAAGAGTCATCAGCACCATAACTCAGACTGGGCTCTTCTCTGCACCACGTGTCTGCGGAGGAACAACTCACTATACAAGTGTTTATCAAACAGTCTTTCCTTCTCCAGCTTTAGTTCATGAGCTGAGTGTGTTTACAGCAGTCTTCCTGTTGGTGCCAGCGTTTCGATTGTGGCAGTGTACGGATTTACTGCCCTCCCTTCAGGGCGACTGGGCCAGGGGTGTCTGAGCCTGAAATAGACACATGGTGTGTACTCTGTAGGAGTATTTTTGGCTCCGAAATCAGTGAAAACACGAAACCATTCACAAATATCTTTTCATCAAGGACTTAATGGACTCATGAACACAGTAGACTAAGAACTACACTGGATCAGGTTGCTCCATTAAAAATTGTAACCATTCAACAAAAATCTATAGCCCCTTGGAAAAATGAGGAAGCAAGGAGTATGAAAAGAGAGTGCAGAGTGGCAGAGCGAAGGTGGAGGAAAAATAAAACGACAATCAATCACGAAATATATAAAAACCAACAGAAAATTTACAACAACACAATCAGGAAAAACAGGAACAATTACTTTGCAAAACTAATCAGCCAGAACAAAAATAATCCAAAAATCCTCTTTTCAACCATCGACACCATTTTAAACCCTGATTTTAGCATGTCTCTTTTAACCCCCACAGACTCCCTCTGTGAGGATTTTGCAGTCCATTTCATGGGGAAGATAAATACAATCAGATGTAACATTTTATCCAACCGCACTACTGTTTTTAACACATCTGATTGTTTGTCTTCACCAGAGGAAACATTGGACAGTTTTGTCCTGGTTAATACAGAGATGCTTGATAAAGTTTTCTCCTCAGTGAGGCCCACCACATCCCGTCTTTTAGATCCAGTCCCCACTCCATTTTTTAAGTCATTTTATGAATCTTTTAGAGAGGAGCTTTTAAACCTGATGAATTGCTCTCTTCAGACTGGGGTCTTTCCTGCAGCCTTCAAAGCGGCTGTGGTGAGACCCCTTCTGAAGAAGAGCAATCTGGATTTTAATGATTTTAACAACTACAGACCGGTATCCAACTTACCATTTTTAAGCAAAATTTTAGAAAAACTTGTTTTTACCCAGCTCAATGCCTTTTTAGATCAGCAGAAAATTTTAGAGAAATTTCAATCAGGATTTAGGGTGAACCACAGCACAGAGACTGCTCTTTTAAATATTTTAAATGATTTTAGACTAAATTATGATTCTAAAAAGGTGACCGTGTTGGTTCTACTGGATCTTAGCGCTGCCTTCGACACAGTAGACCACACAATTCTTTTATCACGCCTACAACACCTCGGCCTCTCTGGTGCTGTCCACAAATGGTTCACTTCTTATTTAACAGACAGATCCTTCATGGTAAGTTTGGGTCCTGCTCCTCTCAGGTCCATAAAATCACATGTGGTGTGCCCCAGGGTTCCATTTTAGGTCCAGTCCTTTTTAACGTGTACATGCTCCCTCTTGGCGGTGTCATCAGGAGACATGGAATTGACTTCCACAGTTATGCAGATGATACACAGCTGTACATCTCCATGTCTCCTGATGACACCAGGCCAATGGATGCTCTTTTTAACTGCATTTTAGACCTGAAATCCTGGATGGCAGAAAACTTTCTCCAGCTTAACCAGGACAAAACTGAGGTTTTAGTCATCGGTCCTGAGGCCCAGAGAGAGAAACTTTTACCGAAACTCCAATCACACTCTTTTAATCCATCATCACAAGTGATAAACCTGGGCGTAATCTTTGACTCTGAGCTGACTTTTATTCCTCACATCAAGAACATCACAAAAATAGGTTTTTATCATTTAAAGAACATCGCCAGAGTCCGCCCCATTCTCTCTCGGGCCAACACGGAGACGCTGATGCATGCTTTTATCACCAGTCGCATTGACTACTGTAATGCCCTGCTCTCTGGTCTTCCCAAAAAGAACATTTCAGGTTTACAATTACTTCAAAACTCGGCCGCACGTGTCCTGACTAAGACCAGGGGGCGGGACCACATTACACCGGTTTTAAAATCGCTGCATTGGCTCCCCGTGTGTTTCAGGATCGATTTTAAGGTTCTTTTAATGGTTTTTAAATGTCTTAATGGTCTTGGGCCTTCTTATCTTTCAGAACTGCTTTTATCCTATGAGCCTTCCCGGCCCCTGCGCTCCTCCGGCAGCAGACTCCTAACCATTCCCAAAGTCAGGACACACACTCACGGCGAGGCATCTTTCCAGCACTACGGCCCCCGTCTCTGGAACAGTCTGCCGGAGGAGCTCAGGGTCGCAGAGAACGTTCATATTTTTAAGAGTAGGCTCAAGACGCACCTTTTTAGAGTAGCTTTTGATTAGTATTTATTATTTATTATTGCTTTTTAGTACATCTATTTATGTTTTTAGACACATTATATTTTTATTATTTACTATTTTTAATTATTTATTGTATCTACCCACTTACTATTGTTATTATCAATATTAGGCAGCTGCCATTTTTCTTTTTATTGTCACATTTTATTGTTCTACTTTCTATTGTATTGTTTTAGTGTCCCCAGTGTTTCCTCTGGAGGAGCCCTCTGCACTGAGAGCTGGGGTCTGCTGTGGTTTCGGGGGTCTGGCTCTTGGATCCAGTGGGGGTCTGGGGCCTCCTCTCTCCTCTGGGTCCTATGGGGTCTGAGTCCTGGGCCTGGTGGGGTCTGGGGCCCCTCTCTCCTCTGGGTCCTGTGTCGTTCCCTGTGGCTGCAGCCGGCTCTCTGCTCCTGGTGCAGATGGCTCCTTGGATGACGCTTCTTCAGCCGGTTACATCTGCTCCCAGCCCCATTTCTTTTTATTGAGTGGCTGCATAGACTATGCAGCCACTATATGCTCTCCTACTGTTTATTGAGTGGCTGCATAGACTATGCAGCCACTATATGCTCTCCTACTGTTTATTCTTCTTCTTCTTCTTCTTCTTCTTCTTCTTCTTCTTCTTCTTCTTCTTCTTCTTCTTCTTCCACTTCCGCCAGATTTTGGCACTTTTCAGCTCTTCAACGCTTTCACCAAATTCAACAAATTATACATCGTTACGACCGGCTTCACCGTCTCATTATTGCTATTACTTTTCACACTTCCACCTTTAGCACTTTTTCAGATATTAACAAAAGTTCAAGCACTTTTTCCCATAGACTTACATTGGACCAGTACAACAGATTACTCCCCATACAACACATTACCACACTAACAATTCATTACCACAGATACAATACATTACAACATCTTACAACACTTACGGCACCTTACAACACATTTAGCACTTTAAAACTAATTCAACACCTTACAACACATTTATCACTTTACAACAAATTCAACACATTTAGCACTTTACAACAAATTCAACACCTTACAACACATTCAGCACCTTACAACACATTCAACACCTTACAACAAATTTAGCACTTTACAACACATTCAACACCTTACAACACATTTAGCACTTTACAACAAATTCAACACCTTAGAACACATTTAGCACTTTACAACAAATTCAACACCTTACAACACATTTAGCACTTTACAACAAATTCAACACCTTACAACACATTCAGCACCTTACAACAAATTCAACACTGTACAACACATTTAGCACTTTACAACACATTCAACACCTTACAACACATTTAGCACTTTACAACAAATTCAACACATTTAGCATTTTACAACACATTCAACACCTTAAAACAAATTCAATACCTTACAACACATTTAGCACTTTACAACACATTTAGCACTTTACAACAAATTCAACACCTTACAACACATTTAGCACTTTACAACAAATTCAACACCTTTCAACACATTTAGCACTTTACAACGTATTTAGCACTTTACAACACTTTCAGTCCCTTACAACACATTCTTCTTACTTCTTCCTCTTCTTCCCCTTCTTCCTCTTCTTTCCCTTCTTCCCCTTCTTCCTCTTCTTCCTCATCTTCCTGTTCTTCCCCTTCTTCCTCTTCTTCCCCTTCTTCCTCTTCTTCCTCTTCTTCCCCTTCTTCCTCTTCTTCCTGTTCTTCCTCTTCTTTCCCTTTTTCCTCTTCTTCCCCTTCTTCCTCTTCTTCCCCTTCTTCCTCTTCTTCCTCTTCTTCCCCTTTTTCCTCTTCTTCCTCTTCTTCCTCTTCTTCCTCTTCTTCCCCTTCTTCCCCTTCATCCTCTTCTTCCCCTTCTTCCTCTTCTTCCCCTTCTTCCCCTTCATCCTCTTCTTCCCCTTCTTCCTCTTCTTCCCCTTCTCCCCTTCTTCCCCTTCTTCCTCTTCTTCCCCTTTTTCCCCTTCTTCCTCTTCTTCTTCCCCTTCTTCCCCTTCTTCTTCTTTCCTCTTCTTCCCTTTTCTATCTTCTTCTTCCTTCTTCTTCCCCTTCCTCTTCCTTCTTCACCCATAACCCTTCCAACATCTATGCAGCCACTCACAATGGCTTCAGCCATTGTACCATTTCTAGTTCTTCTTCTTCTTCTTCTTCCACTTCCGCCAGATTTTGGCACTTTTCAACTCTTCAACGCTTTCACCAAATTCAACAAATTATACATCGTTACGACCGGCTTCACCGTCTCATTATTGCTATTACTTTTCACACTTCCACCTTTAGCACTTTTTCAGATATTAACAAAAGTTCAAGCACTTTTTCCCATAGACTTACATTGGACCAGTACAACAGATTACTCCCCATACAACACATTACCACACTAACAATTCATTACCACAGATACAATACATTACAACATCTTACAACACATTCAGCACCTTACAACAAATTCAACACCTTACAACACATTTAGCACTTTACAACAAATTCAACACCTTACAACACATTCAGCACCTTACAACAAATTCAACACCTTACAACACATTTAGCACTTTACAACACATTCAACACCTTACAACAAATTCAACACCTTACAACAAATTCAACACCTTACAACACATTTAGCACCTTACAACACATTCAACATCTTACAACACATTTAGCACTTTACAACACATTCAACACCTTACAACACATTTAGCACTTTAACAAAAAATTCAACACTTTACAACACAAATTCAACACCTTACAACACATTTAGCACTTTACAACAAATTCAATACCTTACAACACATTTAGCACTTTACAACAAATTCAACACCTTACAACACATTTAGCACTTTACAACACATTTAGCACTTTACAACAAATTCAACACCTTACAACACATTTAGCACTTTACAACACATTCAGCACTTTACAACACATTCAGCACTTTACAACACATTCAGCACTTTACAACACATTCAGCACTTTACAACACATTCAGCACTTTACAACACATTCAGCACTTTACAACACATTTCGCACTTTACAACACATTCAGCACTTTACAACACATTTAGCACTTTACAACACCTTACAACACATTTAGCACTTTACAACACTTTCAGCCCCTTACAACACATTCTTCTTACTTCATCTTCTTCACTTCTTCCCCTTCTTCCCCTTCTTCCTCTTCTTCCTCGTCTTCCCCTTCTTCCCCTTCTTCCTCTTCTTCCCCTTCTTCCCCTTCTTCCTCTTCTTCCCCTTCTTCCCCTTCTTTCTCCTCCTCTTCCTTCTTCTTTCCTCTTCTTCCCTTTTCTTTCTTCTTCCTTCTTCTTCCCCTTCCTCTTCCTTCTTCATCCCTAACCCTTCCAACATCTATGCAGCCACTCACAATGGCTTCAGCCATTGTACCATTTCTAGTTGAGTGGCTGCATAGACTATGCAGCCACTATATGCTCTCCTACTGTTTATTGAGTGGCTGCATAGACTATGCAGCCACTATATGCTCTCCTACTGTTTATTGAGTGGCTGCATAGACTATGCAGCCACTATATGCTCTCCTACTGTTTATTCTTCTTCTTCTTCTTCTTCTTCTTCTTCTTCTTCTTCTTCTTCTTCTTCTTCACTTCCGCCAGATTTTGGCACTTTTCAGCTCTTCAACGCTTTCACCAAATTCAACAAATTATACATCGTTACGACCGGCTTCACCGTCTCATTATTGCTATTACTTTTCACACTTCCACCTTTAGCACTTTTTCAGATATTAACAAAAGTTCAAGCACTTTTTCCCATAGACTTACATTGGACCAGTACAACAGATTACTCCCCATACAACACATTACCACACTAACAATTCATTACCACAGATACAATACATTACAACATCTTACAACACTTACGGCACCTTACAACACATTTAGCACTTTAAAACTAATTCAACACCTTACAACACATTTATCACTTTACAACAAATTCAACACATTTAGCACTTTACAACAAATTCAACACCTTACAACACATTCAGCACCTTACAACACATTCAACACCTTACAACAAATTTAGCACTTTACAACACATTCAACACCTTACAACACATTTAGCACTTTACAACAAATTCAACACCTTAGAACACATTTAGCACTTTACAACAAATTCAACACCTTACAACACATTTAGCACTTTACAACAAATTCAACACCTTACAACACATTCAGCACCTTACAACAAATTCAACACTGTACAAAACATTTAGCACTTTACAACACATTCAACACCTTACAACACATTTAGCACTTTACAACAAATTCAACACATTTAGCATTTTACAACACATTCAACACCTTAAAACAAATTCAATACCTTACAACACATTTAGCACTTTACAACACATTTAGCACTTTACAACAAATTCAACACCTTACAACACATTTAGCACTTTACAACAAATTCAACACCTTTCAACACATTTAGCACTTTACAACGTATTTAGCACTTTACAACACTTTCAGTCCCTTACAACACATTCTTCTTACTTCTTCCTCTTCTTCCCCTTCTTCCTCTTCTTTCCCTTCTTCCCCTTCTTCCTCTTCTTCCTCATCTTCCTGTTCTTCCCCTTCTTCCTCTTCTTCCCCTTCTTCCTCTTCTTCCTCTTCTTCCCCTTCTTCCTCTTCTTCCTGTTCTTCCTCTTCTTTCCCTTTTTCCTCTTCTTCCCCTTCTTCCTCTTCTTCCCCTTCTTCCTCTTCTTCCTCTTCTTCCCCTTTTTCCTCTTCTTGCTCTTCTTCCCCTTTTTCCTCTTCTTCCCCTTCTTCCTCTTCTTCCTCTTCTTCCCCTTTTCCTCTTCTTCCCCTTCTTCCTCTTCTTCTCCTTCTTCCCCTTCTTCTTCTTCCCCTCCTCTTCCTTCTTCGTCTTTCCTCTTCTTCCCTTTTCTTTCTTCTTCCTTCTTCTTCCTTCTTCATCCCTAACCCTTCCAACATCTATGCAGCCACTCACAATGGCTTCAGCCATTGTACCATTTCTAGTTCTTCTTCTTCTTCTTCTTCCACTTCCGCCAGATTTTGGCACTTTTCAACTCTTCAACGCTTTCACCAAATTCAACAAATTATACATCGTTACGACCGGCTTCACCGTCTCATTATTGCTATTACTTTTCACACTTCCACCTTTAGCACTTTTTCAGATATTAACAAAAGTTCAAGCACTTTTTCCCATAGACTTACATTGGACCAGTACAACAGATTACTCCCCATACAACACATTACCACACTAACAATTCATTACCACAGATACAATACATTACAACATCTTACAACACTTACAGCACCTTACAACACATTTAGCACTTTACAACAAATTCAACACATTTAGCACTTTACAACAAATTCAACACCTTACAACACATTTAGCACCTTACAACACATTCAACACCTTACAACACATTTAGCACTTTACAACAAATTCTAACACATTTAGCACTTTACAACACATTCAACACCTTACAACACATTTAACACTTTACAACACATTTAGCACTTTACAACAAATTCTAACACATTTAGCACTTTACAACACATTCAACACCTTACAACACATTTAACACTTTACAACAAATTCAACACCTTACAACACATTCAGCACCTTACAACAAATTCAACACCTCACAACACATTCAGCACTTTACAACACATTCAGCACTTTACAACACATTTAGCACTTTACAACACTTTCAGCACTTTACAACACTTTCAGCCCCTTACAACACATTCTTCTTACTTCATCTTCTTCACTTCTTCCTCTTCTTCCCCTTCTTTCTCTTCTTTCTATTCTTCCTCTTCTTCCCCTTTTTCCTCTTCTTCCTCTTCTTCCTCTTCTTCCCCTTCTTCCTCTTCTTCCTCTTCTTCCTCTTCTTCCTGTTCTTCCTCTTCTTCCCCTTCTTCCTCTTCTTCCCCTTCTTCTTCCCCTTCTTCCCCTTCTTCTTCTTCCTCCTTCTCTTCCTTCTTCTTCTTTCCTCTTCTTCCCTTTTCTTTCTTCTTCCTTCTTCTTCCCCTTCCTCTTCCTTCTTCATCCCTAACCCTTCCAACATCTATGCAGCCACTCACAATGGCTTCAGCCATTGTACCATTTCTAGTTCTTCTTCTTCTTCTTCTTCCACTTCCGCCAGATTTTGGCACTTTTCAACTCTTCAACGCTTTCACCAAATTCAACAAATTATACATCGTTACGACCGGCTTCACCGTCTCATTATTGCTATTACTTTTCACACTTCCACCTTCAGCACTTTTTCAGATATTAACAAAAGTTCAAGCACTTTTTCCCATAGACTTACATTGGACCAGTACAACAGATTACTCCCCATACAACACATTACCACACTAACAATTCATTACCACAGATACAATACATTACAACATCTTACAACACTTACAGCACCTTACAACACATTTAGCACTTTACAACAAATTCAACACCTTACAACACATTTAGCACTTTACAACAAATTCAACACCTTACAACACATTTAGCACTTTACAACAAATTCAACACCTTACAACACATTCAGCACCTTACAACAAATTCAACACCTTACAACACATTTAGCACTTTAACACAAATTCAACACATTTAGCACTTTACAACAAATTCAACACTTTACAACACATTTAGCACTTTACAACAAATTCAACACCGTACAACACATTTAGCACTTTACAACAAATTCAACACCTTACAACACATTTAGCACTTTACAACAAATTCAACACCTTACAACACATTTAGCACTTTACAACACATTCAACACCTTACAACACATTTAGCACTTTAACACAAATTCAACACATTTAGCACTTTACAACAAATTCAACACCTTACAACACATTTAGCACTTTAACACAAATTCAACACCTTACAACACATTTAGCACTTTACAACACATTCAGCACTTTACAACACATTTAGCACTGTTCTTCCCCTTCTTCCTCTTCTTTTCCTTCTTCCTCTTCTTCCTCTTCTTCCCCTTCTTCCCCTTCTTCCTCTTCTTCCTGTTCTTCCACTTCTTCCTGTTCTTCCCCTTCTTCCTCTTCTTCTCCTTCTTCCTCTTCTTCCCTTCTTCCTCTTCTTCCCCTTCTTCCTCTTCTTCCCCTTCTTCCTCTTCTTCCTGTTCTTCCTCTTCTTCTCCTTCTTCCTCTTCTTCCTCTTCTCCCCCTTCTTCCCCTTCTTCCTCTTCTTCCTGTTCTTCCACTTCTTCCTGTTCTTCCCCTTCTTCCTCTTCTTCTCCTTCTTCCCCTTCTTCCTCTTCTTCCCTTCTTCCTCTTCTTCCCCTTCTTCCTCTTCTTCCCCTTCTTCCTCTTCTTCCTGTTCTTCCTGTTCTTCCACTTCTTCCTGTTCTTCCCCTTCTTCCTCTTCTTCTCCTTCTTCCCCTTCTTCCTCTTCTTCCCTTCTTCCTCTTCTTCCCCTTCTTCCTCTTCTTCCTGTTCTTCCCCTTCTTCCTCTTCTTCTTCTTCCCCTTCTTCCTCTTCTTCCCTTCTTCCTCTTCTTCCCCTTCTTCTTCCCCTTCTTCATCTTCTTCCTCTTCTTCCCCTTTTTCCTGTTCTTCCTGTTCTTCCCCTTCTTCCTGTTCTTCCCCTTCTTCCTCTTCTTCTTCTTCCTTCTTCTTCCTCCTCCTCTTCCTTCTTCTTCTTTCCTCTTCTTCACTTTTCTTTCTTCTTCCATCTTCCCCTTCCTCTTCCTTCTTCATCCCTAACCCTTCCAACATCTATGCAGCCACTCACAATGGCTTCAGCCATTGTACCATTTCTAGTTCTTCTTCTTCTTCCACTTCCGCCAGATTTTGGCACTTTTCAACTCTTCAACACTTTCACCAAATTCAACAAATTATACATCGTTACGACCGGCTTCACCGTCTCATTATTGCTATTACTTTTCACACTTCCACCTTTTGCACTTTTTCAGATATTAACAAAAGTTCAAGCACTTTTTCCCATAGACTTACATTGGACCAGTACAACAGATTTCTCCCCTTACAACACATTACCACACTAACAATTCATCACCACAGATACAATACATTACAAAATCTTGCAACACTTACAGCACCTTACAACACATTTAGCACTTTACAACAAATTCAACACCTTACAACACATTCAGCACCTTACAACACATTCAACACCTTACAACAAATTCAACACCTCACAACAAATTTAGCACTTTACAACACATTCAACACCTTACAACACATTTAGCACTTTACAACACATTTAGCACTTTACAACACATTCAACACCTTACAACACAGTCATCACTTTACAACACTTACAGCACCTTACAACACATTAAGCACTTTACAACATATTTAGCACTTTACAACACATTCAACACCTTACAACACATTCAGCCCTTTACAACACTTTCAGTCCCTTACAACACATTCTTCTTACTTCCTCTTCACTTCTTCCTCTTCTTCCTCTTCTTTCCCTTCTTCCCCTTCTTCCTCTTCTTCCTCTTCTTCCCCTTCTTCCTCTTCTTCCTGTTCTTCCCCTTCTTCCTCTTCTTTCCCTTTTTCCTCTTCTTCCCCTTCTGCCTCTTCTTCCTCTTCTTCATCTTCTTCATCTTCTTCCTCTTCTTCCCCTTTTTCCTCTTCTTCCTCTTCTTCCCCTTCTTCCTCTTCTTCCTCTTCTTCCTGTTCTTCCCCTTCTTACTCTTCTTCCTCTTCTTCCCCTTCTTCCTCTTCTTCCTCTTCTTCCCCTTTTTCCTCTTCTTCCCCTTCTACCTCTTCTTCCCCTTCTACCTCTTCTTCCCCTTCTGCCTCTTCTTCTTCTTCCCCTTCTTCCCCTTTTTCCTCTTCTTCCCCTTCTTCCCCTTTTTCCCCTTTTTCCTCTTCTTCCCCTTCTTCCTCTTCTTCCCCTTCTTCCTCTTCTTCTTCTTCCCCTTCTTCTTCCTCCTCCTCTTCCTTCTTCTTCTTTCCTCTTCTTCCCTTTTCTTTCTTCTTCCTTCTTCCTCTTCCTTCTTCATCCCTAACCCTTCCAACATCTATGCAGCCACTCACAATGGCTTCAGCCATTGTACCATTTCTAGTTGAGTGGCTGCATAGACTATGCAGCCACTATATGCTCTCCTACTGTTTATTCTTCTTCTTCTTCTTCTTCTTCTTCTTCTTCTTCTTCCACTTCCGCCAGATTTTGGCACTTTTCAGCTCTTCAACGCTTTCACCAAATTCAACAAATTATACATCGTTACGACCGGCTTCACCGTCTCATTATTGCTATTACTTTTCACACTTCCACCTTTAGCACTTTTTCAGATATTAACAAAAGTTCAAGCACTTTTTCCCATAGACTTACATTGGACCAGTACAACAGATTACTCCCCATACAACACATTACCACACTAACAATTCATTACCACAGATACAATACATTACAACATCTTACAACACTTACGGCACCTTACAACACATTTAGCACTTTAAAACTAATTCAACACCTTACAACACATTTATCACTTTACAACAAATTCAACACATTTAGCACTTTACAACAAATTCAACACCTTACAACACATTCAGCACCTTACAACACATTCAACACCTTACAACAAATTTAGCACTTTACAACACATTCAACACCTTACAACACATTTAGCACTTTACAACAAATTCAACACCTTAGAACACATTTAGCACTTTACAACAAATTCAACACCTTACAACACATTTAGCACTTTACAACAAATTCAACACCTTACAACACATTCAGCACCTTACAACAAATTCAACACTGTACAACACATTTAGCACTTTACAACACATTCAACACCTTACAACACATTTAGCACTTTACAACAAATTCAACACATTTAGCATTTTACAACACATTCAACACCTTAAAACAAATTCAATACCTTACAACACATTTAGCACTTTACAACACATTTAGCACTTTACAACAAATTCAACACCTTACAACACATTTAGCACTTTACAACAAATTCAACACCTTTCAACACATTTAGCACTTTACAACGTATTTAGCACTTTACAACACTTTCAGTCCCTTACAACACATTCTTCTTACTTCTTCCTCTTCTTCCCCTTCTTCCTCTTCTTCCTCTTCTTCCTCATCTTCCTGTTCTTCCCCTTCTTCCTCTTCTTCCCCTTCTTCCTCTTCTTCCTCTTCTTCCCCTTCTTCCTCTTCTTCCTGTTCTTCCTCTTCTTCCCCTTCTTCCTCTTCTTTCCCTTCTTCCCCTTCTTCCTCTTCTTCCTCATCTTCCTGTTCTTCCCCTTCTTCCTCTTCTTCCCCTTCTTCCTCTTCTTCCTCTTCTTCCCCTTCTTCCTCTTCTTCCTGTTCTTCCTCTTCTTTCCCTTTTTCCTCTTCTTCCCCTTCTTCCTCTTCTTCCCCTTCTTCCTCTTCTTCCTCTTCTTCCCCTTTTTCCTCTTCTTGCTCTTCTTCCTCTTCTTCCCCTTTTTCCTCTTCTTCCCCTTCTTCCTCTTCTTCCTCTTCTTCCCCTTTTCCTCTTCTTCCCCTTCTTCCTCTTCTTCTCCTTCTTCCCCTTCTTCTTCTTCCTCCTCCTCTTCGTTCTTCGTCTTTCCTCTTCTTCCCTTTTCTTTCTTCTTCCTTCTTCTTCCTTCTTCATCCCTAACCCTTCCAACATCTATGCAGCCACTCACAATGGCTTCAGCCATTGTACCATTTCTAGTTCTTCTTCTTCTTCTTCTTCTTCTTCTTCTTCCACTTCCGCCAGATTTTGGCACTTTTCAACTCTTCAACGCTTTCACCAAATTCAACAAATTATACATCGTTACGACCGGCTTCACCGTCTCATTATTGCTATTACTTTTCACACTTCCACCTTTAGCACTTTTTCAGATATTAACAAAAGTTCAAGCACTTTTTCCCATAGACTTACATTGGACCAGTACAACAGATTACTCCCCATACAACACATTACCACACTAACAATTCATTACCACAGATACAATACATTACAGCATCTTACAACACTTACAGCACCTTACAACACATTTAGCACCTTACAACAAATTCAACACCTTACAACACATTTAGCACTTTAAAACAAATTCAACACATTTTGCACTTTACAACAAATTCAACACCTTAGAACACATTCAGCACCTTACAACAAATTCAACACCTTACAACACATTTAGCACCTTACAACAAATTCAACACATTTAGCACTTTACAACACATTCAACACCATACAAAACACATTTAGCACTTTAACACAAATTCAACACATTTAGAACTTTACAACACATTCAACACCTTACAACACATTTAGCACTTTAACACAAATTCAACACCTTAAAACACATTTAGCACTTTACAACAAATGCAACACCTTACAACACATTTAGCACTTTACAACAAATTCAACACCTTACAACACATTTAGCACTTTAAAACAAATTCAACACCTTACAACACATTTAGCACTTTACAACAAATTAAACACATTTAGCACTTTACAACACATTCAACACCTTAAAACACATTTAGCACTTTACAACAAATTCAACACCTTACAACACATTCAGCACTTTACACCACATTTAGCACTTTACAACACATTTAGCACTTTACAACACTTACAGCACCTTATGACACATACAGCTCCTTTCAACACCTTCCAACACATTCAGCACCTCACAACAATTACAGCACTTTACAACACATTCAGAACTTTACAACACATTATTCTTACTTCATCTTCTTCACTACTTCCCCTTCTTCCTCTTCTTCCCCTTCTTCCCCTTCTTCCCCTTCTTCCTCTTCTTCCCCTTCTTCCCCTTCTTCCTCTTCTTCTTCTTATTCCCCTTCTTCCCCTTCTTCTTCTTTCCTCCTCTTCCCCTTTCTTTCTTATTCTTCCTTCTTCTTCCCCTTCCTCTTCCTTCTTCATCTCTAACCCTTCCAACATCTATGCAGCCACTCACAATGGCTTCAGCCATTGTACCATTTCTAGTTGTTTTACCTATTTTACCTGATATGACTTTATACTTGTGTATGTGTGTGTGTGTGTATATGTGTCTGTGTGTGTGTATATGTGTGTGTGTGTGTGTATGTGTGTGTGTGTGTGTATACGCATGTGGTTGTATATATAATTATAAATGTGGTTTTGGGGGGTCTGTGGGGAGGAGGGTTTAGGGCTGGGCATGTTGGATTGTTTTTAACTAAACTGTAAAGCACTTTGTGTTACACTTTTTGTATGAAAAGCGCTTTATAAATAAAATTTGATTGATTGATTGAAAAGCACCTCAGCTCATAATGCTGTTTTATCTATTTTTTTGGATCCTGAAAAAACTCTGGGTTAGAATGACAATATTTGGCTCTATCCCCAACAAACACGAGACACAGGGACACAGGATCTTAGGGACAGAGTGGGACAGCAGGGACAGCAGGGACAGCAGGGACAGAGGTGGATCTGGGATAAGGATCCATCAACGAGTGACGTGAACACAGAATATGAGAAGTGAAGTATTGGATTGTGTGTTTATTCGTAATGTGCAAAACAAACAAACAAATCCATGTTGGAAAATCCAAACATTCCTCTGGAGACAATACAAGTCTTTCAGTTTGAACTTATTCTAAATATACTTCTTCTGCATTACTATTTTTTCACGACAGACCGTTGTCGTGTAGTGGTGCCACCTACCTGTGAAAACCTGATCCCGGCAGACCTCAGAAACCAAGCAGGGCAAAGGCTGGTTAGTACTGTGATGGGAGACCTCTGCCAACAGAGACATCTGACATAATGAGTCTCTGTGGCTACATTTGTAGTTTATCACCGAGATGTACAGAGTGAATGAATAGTGCATTGTAAAGCGTACTTGTGTCCAAAAAAACAGTTCTTATTATTTTTTAAACACAAGAAAATGGTCTACATTACCGAATGAATTACAAAACTAAGACAGAAATGTGGATTTATATTGCATATTTTTACAGACCAAGGTCACCCAAAGCGTTTTACAATATTCAGAGTTCAGATATTGTTCCATTCTCTCCACACTCGTCACACACTGGAGCATCAAAGCCCTCGACCAACACCATTCACTCACTCATTACATTCAGACCTTCTGTGCATGTTTTTAGTGGTAGGGGAAACCGGAGCACACAGAGGAAACCTACGCAGACACAAGGAGACCGTGCAAACTCCTCTCAGAAAGCCCCTGTCTCGACCGGGATTGGAACCCAGGACCTTCTTGTTGAGAAGCGAGAGTGCTAACCGAAAACTAATTCCTTCTTAAGTCAACAACCTATCCTGAATTACTCCTACGGGGATCAATAAAGTATCTATCTATCTATCTATCTATCTATCTATCTATCTATCTATCTATCTATCTATCTATCTATCTATCTATCTATCTATCTATCTATCTATCTATCTATCTATCTATCTATCTATCTATCTAACTATCTATCTATCTATCTATCTATCTATCTATCCATCCATCTATCTATCTATCTATCTATCTATCTAACTATCTAACTATCTATCTAACTATCTATCTATCTATCTATCTATCTATCTATCTATCTATCTAACTATCTATCTAACTATCTATCTATCTATCTATCTATCTATCTATCTATCTATCTATCTATCTATCTATCTATCTATCTATCTATCTATCTATCTATCTATCTAACTATCTATCTAACTATCTATCTAACTATCTATCTATCTATCTATCTAACTATCTATCTAACTATCTATCTATCTATCTATCTAACTATCTATCTAAGTATCTATCTATCTATCTATCTATCTAAGTATCTATCTAAGTATCTATCTATCCATCTATCTATCTGTCCATCTATCTATCTATCTATCTAACTATCCATCTATCTATCTATCTATCTATTTATCTAACAACCTGAGCTCTTTGTGTAAACTCAACATAAACAAGCGCTTAAAGGCACTTTACATTCACTTCACAATCCCAGGAGACAGAAAGCAGTGTGAAGTAAGAGTGCAATCTTACAACAATGGTGGTTTTACAGTTTTTTTACAGTTTTTCTCAATCGCTTTGGTGCATTTCTCGAATCAAACTTAAACTTCTCAAAACTATTAGTTCAACCTCCACAACATTGAGTCATTGGTGCACATCATCATGGCAGTTTCTCATTCCTATGAACAATTTACAAATGCTTTTGGACATGTATCAGTTACTTTCATACAATTCTCTGATGTTTTTTAACATAATCATTTGCTTCTGTTCTGTCAGTCAAAATGAAACATACTTATGACTTCTAAATAGTCATTCACTATAAAACGAAAGTCCTCATTTCATCGCTTTGGTCATCACATACAAAATTGTTGAACTAGTTCTCAAAATCATATTTGTCAAGCTAATTTCATACATTGATTTTATCTTTTTTTCCCTGTAAATCTTTTCTAAATTTAACAATGTCTCTCAAGTGAATTTCAGCTTTACTCATGAGGAGGTGTGTTTATTATTGTTTACATTTTTCACAGTTCTGCCATAATGATATTTCTTGTATGTTTGTTCTATGTATGTACTTGTATGTGACTGTATTTTTGTTGCACAATGCTGTAGAATTGCAAAGAGCATTTGCAGCAAATATGTGAAATACATACAGTACACATACATACATACATACATACATACATACATACAGTACACAGACATACATACATACATACAGTACACAGACATGTACATACAGTACATACACACATACATGCATACATACATAGAGACATACATACAGTACACATACATACATACAGTGCATACATACACACATACATACATACATATATGTCAGTTACCTCTCTAAATACAGTCTTTGTGTAACTTTACTGTAGTTTTTACAGTAAATGGCGTATAGGTCGTATGTAGTGTGCTCATAGCCGTGCTCAAGTGTCACCGAGATCTGACTTTTTTACATTAAAAACACACAGAGAGAAAACTTTCACAATGAAAACGTGACTAAGTCATGTGATGGTGTTGTTCATACTCAATGTTGTTAGGACTTATTATTTTGACGACACAGACAGTTTCATTGACATGAAGACTTGCTTTTGAGGAATTAACTTTTAATTTTGTGAAAGTGACGCACTTTTGCAGGTTATCCACAAGGTTTTGCAGGTTGAACTAATTGTTCTGAGAAATGCACCAACAGTTTTGCAAATGTGAAGAGTGGTGTGAAAAATGCACCAAAGCGACTGAGAAAAACTGTAAGAATCCTACTTTACCAAGACCTCACACTACAGTATAAATCAACACAAAAATAATGCATGTGAAAAAAGACAAAATCTCACAAACTGTGGCTTAAGATCAAGTTCCAACACTTTGTAATAAATGTGTTGGATGTCACTGGGGGAAATTACTGTGTGTGTTTTTATGGATGATATCAATCTCTGTGACATAAATGTGCAGTTAGTTCATTTTGTCACCGAGGGAAACGGAAGATGACGAAGGGAGATAGGGAAAGCTGCGGAGTTATTAATGTAAATTCATATATTCTGCCGCGGCTGTTATTGCTCTTCTCGATCTTGTTCAGGCCCTGACAGCATCAAGTTCTGTTTGATAGTTCTTGTGTTAGTTTGATATTAGGAAGATAACAGAACGTTTGTAAATGATTGTATCTTTATCTTTGCAAAACTGGGCACACCAAACGTAACATACGCTGAAATAGCTCACCAGTAAGTAAGTAATGTAGTGTAATTATAGCGCACTTTACAAAACCAAGGTCAAGCGCTTTACAATGTTGAGAGTTCCGACATTTTTCCATTGATCATGTGAAGTGAAGCAGGACCCAAAAAGCAGATATGCAAAAGCTTTTCTTTTTCTCATTTATTTCAGACAATGGCACAGATAAGTAACACAGTAATAAGTAGATAATTATGTCGGTGGGTGCAAAATGCGTGGTGGGTTTTAATGAGGTTTTATTCATGTGTGTGTGTGTGTGTGTGTGTGTGTGTGTGTGTGTGTGTGTGTGTGTGTGTGTGTGTGTGTGTGTGTGCTTTTTAGCCTATTTCAGCCTATTTTAGCCTCTGGTTTTAGCTTTGGTTTGTATTGTTTTTTTATTCTTTTACTTGCTTTATAATAAATTGTTTTCAATTTGCTTTTAATCCAGTGGTCTCCTTTTAAACCCGGATCCAAAGAACCTGCTCTTCCACATCTGACAAATACAGTCAAGTCATTTAGTGATAAAAAGGATAAGGTCAAGGAGTGAATCTAAAGGACCTAAATATGATACCTTTTTCTGCCTGAAAGAGAGTGGGAAAAATAATTTCAAAAAGTCCAGGGTAAAAACAAATCAGAAATTGAAACGAAACTCAGGTACATAGACGGGCAAACCACAAGCAATGACAATGGACCAGACAACTTTGAGTTGCCTTGTGTATGAATTGTGCTATACAAATAAACTTGCCTTGCAACAAGGGTAGAAGAGCACAGGTACAGAGAGACCACGATGAAACACATCAGGGCGGGGCCGACAGTCACCACGGGAACAGGACAGGAAGTAAAAATAAAAACAAACGCACCTAAAAATCCACACTGACACCATTCTCTCCACACACAGCGATGACGGAAGCGAGACGCCAAACACCATCCATTCAGACCTAATGTACATGTTTTTAGCGGAATGCGGGAAATTGTAGCACCTGGAGAAAACCTAAGCAGACACAGAGAGAACATGTCAACTGTGGAATCGCACCCAGGACCTTTTTGCAGCAAAACACAAGCTCCAAACGCTGTACCAAGCTCCAAACGCTGTACCAAGCTCCAAACGCTGTACCAAGCTCCAAACGCTGTACCAAGCTCCAAACGCTGTACCAAGCTCCAAACGCTGTACCAAGCTCCAAACGCTGTACCAAGCTCCAAACGCTGTACCAAGCTCCAAACGCTGTACCAAGCTCCAAACGCTGTACCAAGCTCCAAACGCTGTACCAAGCTCCAAACGCTGTACCAAGCTCCAAACGCTGTACCATGTCGCCGCCCTGATGCTATGATGACGTTCCAATACCATGAATGCTAATCCCAATTTAAAGGTCATCTGTGTGGAGCCATGACGCCCGTGACACGTCTGCACTTCTGTATTGCCTCGAAGTGACTTAATTGGAGATTCATGATGCATCTCTCTCTCCGCTGAGTGGGAGCTTGTCTTGTTTATCGCAACGCTGTCCTCAATCAGAGAATCAGGACAGGACGAGAGCTGAAGGAAAAGATGATGATGATCTGATCCATGATGCTTGAGATTCACAGTATATTCTCAGTGTTCCGTCTGATTGCAGTGATTCTATAAGACTGGTCCTGGCTCCTGCTGATCCCTCTTTGTGGTCCTGGCTCCTGCTGATCCCTCTTTGTGATCTTGTGAATCTGTTGAGACTGTTGTGATGTCGCACTGTGCTCTCAGCGTGGGCTAATGTGTGTTGGTCAATGTTTCTTTACCTTTGGAACTGTTCCTATAGTTTTCTGTGTATGTGGAATAGAGAGAAAGGAGAAAGCCGGAGTGAAACGTTCATATGTGAGGCAGAGAGAAGATGTACAGAAGAAATCAGACATGTTTAAAGAATCGTTATTGTTAAAACATTATTGTGCATGGGCTTCAGTTATCGGCTTCCTTTGCTTGAATAAATCCACTTTACAACATTAAACTTGTGTACTTGTACTCTGCTGTCAGACTGTACAACAGATCAGTCTGAGTAAAAAATTTGCACTATTTTTAGTTAGTTAGTTGGAAATGTTTCTGATTCTGATGTTTATAAATGTTTGTGGATGTGTTTTCTGCTGCTGGACACCAGAATCTCTCCTACAGGGATCTATAAAGTATCTATCTAAATATCTATCTATATTTACTACTTCAAACCACCACACTATTTATATTTTATGTTAAACAAAAACCATTTGGTCTTACTTCAAAAACTGTTGCTTCATTTTCTTTTTCCTGGGCAGACGATGCATGTTGTATGTTTTTAAAAATGTGAAGCACTTTGTGATCTTGGTCTGTGAAAGGCGCTATACAAAAACACTTTACTTACTTACTAACTTACGCTACATTATATACTATTTGTTTTGCCTCATTCACCTCTGGCAAAGCAAGGTATTTTTTCATTAGTTTTGTGCATAAAGCCCCATAAACGCACCAAAGGTCTCATCAGAACTGTCTCAGCCACTGCCCTGTCCACATGTAGCAGTTTATAGATAAGATGGCAACGCGCTTATCTGTAGGAACGGGCTTATAGGCAGTGGCTCTTGGGCAGTGCGCAGCGGGTGCCACAACACGTCCCACCGCAGATCTACTCAAATGTGGTGCGTGTCTTTCAGACGTTTTGGATCCAGAGTTTCTCTGTCAAATCACGGACACTTCCCAAACTCATACGCATCCTATCCCTCTCACGGAGATTGCTCCATTGCATTCATAAGAAGATGCAGACACTTCAGCCGGTTAATGATGAGAGCCACCGCTGAGGCCGAGATATTAATATTCATTCATTCATGTTTATTTATTGATTTACTTCTAAAGTTCAAGAAAGATGAGTGCTGCAGTGGGTCTGGACAATAGGGAAAAAACACGTATATATAATATGTATTTCTTTTTAAACAAACATGAATAAACTCAGGAGTGCGTGGCACAGACCTTTTGAGGCTTCCAAACAGTCTTCCTTTGGCCGACTTCCTGCTGAGCTGTCGTAAAAACGAGGCGTGAAATAAGGCGGTTTCTGAACATTTAAAGGCGTGACTTTCATAAATACGCTCGTTTTCAGCGCAGTGCATTCGCTCAGATCTGTGCGGACCTCACACGTTCATAAATCCCACGTTGGACCTTGCGTATTTGGAATCTACACCAAAAATATACACCCTTTTCAGCGCAACTTTCCTAAAGGAGGACCAATGTGCTCAAATTAAGAAACAATTTGCCATATTATTTTTTATCACTTTTTGCAGTGAATAAAATAATTTGTTTCCTGTTCCTTGCTCCCCAAACGTTTGATACCAAATCTTCTGGGTCTGTAGTGAGACAACACAACATTGTTCCCTCATCAAAAACAGACCTTGAGTTGTTTTTAGCTCCATTCATGCTATATCAGGAACTTCTGTCACCTCCGGTTATTTTGTCCAAATGCTCCAACAACTATGACTATGATGAAACTGAAGACTTTCACATCATGTATTTTTGGCCTCGTCACATTTTTAGACCAGCTTTAGGCAAGGCAAGTTTATTTGTATAGCACAATTCATACACGAGGCAATTCAAAGTGCTGAACAAAATAAGAAAGCATTAAAATCATAAATAAAAGAAAGTATAAAAAATATAAAATCCCTCAGTTGTATGCACAGTTAAACAGAACTGTCTTTAACCTGGTTTTAAACATTGTCAGAGAGGAGGCCTGTCTCACATCTTCAGGAAGACTGTTCCAGATGTTAGCAGCATGAATCTGAAAAGCAGCCTCCCCATGTTTAGTTCTGACTCTGGGCACTAACAGGAGTCCAGTCCCTGTGCTCCTCAGAGTCCGGGCTGGTTCATATGGGACTAACATGTCACTAATATATTTTGGTGCGAGGCCATGGAGAGACTTGTACACAAGCAGAGCTGTTTTAAAGTCTATTCTCTGAGCCACAGGAAGCCAGTGCAGAGTCCTGAGGACTGGACTAACGTGGTCGTACTTCCTGGTTCTAGTCAGGACTCGAGCTGCTGCATTTTGAATGTTCTGCAGCTGTTTTACAGCCTGTTTGGACAGACCTGTGAGCAGGCCATTGCAGTAGTCTAACCTACTGGAGACAAATGCATGTATAAGAATCTCCAAGTCTGCTTTAGACACTATGTTTTTGATCCTGGCAATGTTTTTTAGATGGTAAAAAGCTGCTGATGTTACTGATTTGATGTGGCTATTAACATTTAAGTCTGAGTCCAGTATTACCCCTAGATTTCTGACCTTGTTTGACACCTTTAGGGAGAGGTAGGTGGCGGATGACCCGCTCTCTTTGTTTCTGGGGACCAAAGACAATCATTTCAGTTTTGTCTGCGTTTAGCTGAAGGAAGTTGTTTTGCATCCACTCACTGATCTGTTGGATACAGTGAAGGAGTGAGTCCACTGGTCCATGTTCTCCTGCAGTCAGTGAGACATAGATCTGAGTGTTTCTGCGTATTAAATGACCTAACGGCAGTATCAAGAGATTGAAATGAAGCGGTCCCAGGATCGACCCCTTTAGATGAATTAACTCTCAGTCTTCAATTAAAGATTCACAAGGCTCTTTCTAACAAGTATGTAAAATATATCAATAACTAATTAACTAACTAAGAAGATCTATTTTTGTTCACAGCATTTTACTTTTCAATGTTGGAACAAACATGTATTATTCAAGTACTCCAGCTTATATTTAAAAAAAATACACACATAATCAAGATACAATATTAGACCTTGTGATTGTGGATAAGACATAATTATTATCCTTTCTCTTTTCTCAAACCCCCATAGCTCAGGTCAAAGTGAGTTATGTTTGAGTGGTTCTGCTGGAGTCTGGCATTGAACTGTCACAGAATCAGGTCAAAGTCTCAAGATTTTTTTGTTTACATGTAAGACCCAAGACCTGAGAGTCACGGGTCATTGACTCTGCACAAAGGGTTGAATAAAGCTTGAAACAGCTAAGGCCATTAAAAGTATTTAGTCTGTGTAAATACTGTCAAAGTAAAATCACAGTGTTGCATAAAAAAAAAATCTCTGATTGTTAAAAGATAAAGTGTGTAACCATGGATCAGGACTAATTTCCGAGCTTTGTCTTTTACGACTTACTTGGTCCCAGCGGGGGGACCTCTTTCCGGGTGCCTTCAGATGTGCGCTGATGAGAAAGTGAAGTAATAACAATCAGTTCAGCTCTGGTAATCCTCTCTGACCTCTTGATAATGAGTCAAAGTTTGTCTTTCCAAACTCTTTTCCAGATAAAACAGGCTCAATCTATGCAGTTATGCATATGCAGTTTTTTCTTCACCCAATCGTGTCCTAATTGTCATTTGTTAATAACCAGATTCACTCAAATGGAATGATTCTAAAGTGAAAACGCCAAAGACATTGAAAAACACAAATCAGACAAATCAGAGATACTACATTATAATACATAATATTTTGACAATAGCTGCGTCTGGTTCAATCACATGTTAGTATTACCACACACATGTTAATGTGACGTACAGTGTGTGTGTTCGCATGTCACATCAGCTGTGAGCCTCGCCACATCCATCCTGCTTCTGGCATGATGATGATGATGATGATGAAAGATGTTTGAGAATCAAAGATGAAACGACTCCTCGTTCTTCTGCATTACGCGGCAGTGCAGGGGTGGCCGACACGCCACTCAATGTAAATGTGATTTATGATTGATGTGCACAAGCAAACCTCCTTTAGTAGGTTTATGTACAGTGGTTTTTATTGTAAACAAGAAATATTATTTTATTTTTGTTTAAAGTGAAAGAAAAATGATACACTAACACAAATTATACAACATTTTAACAGCAAAAAAAACCCCCCAGAAACACAAGAAAAGGACAAGAATTCAATTCCCCCGTTTTTTGTTTTATTAAATGTACCATGCCAAACAAATGAAATAAAATAATCATATTAATTAAAGCATATTTTTTTTATTGAATAGAAGTCTATTCTTGACAATATGAGCTGGAGGGTAGTGACATTAAGGCGCTCACTCTGGTTCTCTCTTGTGGGTGTGTCCTTTCTGCTGCTGCTGCTGCTGCTGCTGCTGCTGCTTCCCCTGCTGCTGCTGCTGCTGCTTTCCCTGCTGCTGCTGCTGCTGCTGCTGCTGCTGCTGCTTCCCCTGCTGCTGCTGCTGCTGCTGCTGCTGCTGCTGCTTCCCCTGCTGCTGCTGCTGCTGCTTTCCCTGCTGCTGCTGCTGCTGCTGCTGCTGCTGCTGCTGCTTCCCCTGCTGCTGCTGCTTCCCCTGCTGCTGCTGCTGCTGCTTCCCCTGCTGCTGCTGCTGCTGCTGCTGCTTCCCCTGCTGCTGCTGCTGCTGCTGCTGCTGCTTCCCCTGCTGCTGCTGCTGCTGCTGCTGCTGCTGCTGCTGCTGCTGCTGCTGCTGCTGCTGCTGCTGCTGCTTCCCCTGCTGCTACTGCTGCTGCTGCTTCCCCTGCTGCTTCCCCTGCTGTATCTGACCAGGTACGAGCTGCTGCACTCCTGGGATGTTGATGTTTAGACAGTGGTTAGACGACACACTTTTGCTCTTTCTCCTGACTCCTCTGGGCTGACGCAGGTATGATGCTGTTGGGGTCAAGTGATGTTTTTCCAACACATATATAGTCCTACAGTGTTTTCTCCGAGTGGCTGTCCTGCTGTGCTCCTCATGCGGGTTAGACTGTCACCTACATCTGAGTGCAGTGGTTAGCATTGGCATAATAAGGCAATGGTCATAATAGAGGTCTAAAGTGTGTTTCACGACTAAGCGAGGGTGAAGTCTTTACGTCCAAATCTCAGGTAAAAAATCATATTAATATAGTATTTTTCTTGTAGTTGTTGCTCAGCTGTGGTCCCCATGAAGCCGGCCTGCCGGTCCCCTGCTCCAAACAGTGCAGTGGAATAATGCCAAGGATGAATAATAAAATGTCCTCATTAGCAAACTAAATCATAAATGTCTTCACAGCTGTGTAGGCATATATTTAACCCACTTGTCCTACTTTCATCTAAAGAAACTGGGTTAAAAATAAAGCCACATGGTATGGTCACTAAAATAATGATCAAGAACAAATGCAGAGTCCTAAAGTGGATCTTATCAGCAGTCCTTCCTGTGTGGCAGCCCTGTGTGGCAGCTGCTGCACTTCTCCTGGGAATGGAGGCTTGCATGGTCTATTTGTGAATGTCCTATGCTCACTATATAGTTTTTTTCAATTATTATTGTTGTATTAGTTTATCTGAACGGGCCAGTACTCATTAATCAACATTGCTGTAAATGCATGTGTACCGCCACTATTCAAATAACTAAGAGACCTGAGCAAAGTGCGGTCCGGGGGCCACATGCAGCCGGAATCACGCTTCTTGGGACCTTTTTCTATCCACAAACTGCCTCCCTCTATTACTATGACTATCCGATGAAAGTTTGCCACTTCTTGAGAGCTGCAATGGCACGTTTTACCTCATAATATTTCATCAAAAACATTCATCTGTCCTCAATATTTAGCCTTCTTTAGCTTTGGTTCAATCCAAGCAAGAATTCAAATCTAAAGATAACTAAAACAATAATCCATATTAATGAATACAAAAAATCCTCAATGTCCTTCCTATTTTGTAAAAGGTTAAAAGACAATTTATACAAATAAAATTATAACATGGATTTGTTGTTACATTTTTAACAGAAATAACTCGCACAGCATTCTACTGCAGAGGCTAGAATGTGATATAGGTCTTAGAGGAACAGCCCTTGGCTGGTTTAAATCCTATTTATCAGATCGGTATCACTTCGTCAACGTAAATCAGAACTCGTCACCTTTTTCTGGAGTAGAATTCGGTGTGCCGCAGGGTTCGGTACTCGGACCGATTCTTTTTACTCTCTACATGCTGCCATTAGGAAACATTATTAAAAAGCATGGAATTAATTTCCACTGCTATGCAGATGACACACAGCTTTATCTGTCGATGAAGCCAAATCAGACAGATCAGCTAGAAAAGCTTAGTGCCTGCATAAAGGACCTTAAAATGTGGATGACTCTTAACTTCCTACTTCTCAACCCGGAGAAGACAGAAGTGATCCTACTCGGTCCGAAGCGCCTGCGTGACACCCTCACTAACCAGATAATTACTCTGATAATGTCAGTATTATACCCAGTAACACTGTGAGGAATCTTGGAGTCATTTTTGACCAAGAACTCTCCTTCAAGGCTTACATAAGCCAAGCAACTAAAACGGCGTACTTCCACTTACGGAACATCGCTAAAATTAGGAATTTCCTTCCTAAAAGTGACGCGGAAAAACTCATTCACGCGTTTGTCACCTCAAGGCTCGACTACTGTAACGCTTTACTGGCAGCGTGCCCTAAAGCGTCTTTGAAGAGCTTCCAGCTCGTTCAGAATACAGCAGCTAGGATCTTAACAGGTACCAAAAGGAGGGAGCACATAACGCCGGTGTTAAAATCACTCCACTGGCTCCCTGTGGAGTACAGAATAAAGTTTAAAATCCTTCTCTTAACATATAAAGCCATAAATGGCTTGGCTCCTTCTCATCTCCAAGACACGTTAGTGTCGTATCAACCAAGTCGAGCGTTGCGCTCACAAAACGCCAGACGTCTGGTGGTCCCTAAGGTCTCAAAAATCACTGTTGGTGGCAGAGCATTTAGCTACCAAGCTCCTTTACTGTGGAATCAGCTTCCCATTTATGTTAAGGAAGCAGATACGGTCTCCACGTTCAAGGCCAGGCTTAAAGCACTTTACTTTAATTTAGCATATAATTAGGTAATATATAATATATGGTGTATATATTATATATATATGCTGTATTATGTTGTATATTATGTTATATATTATACAACAATGTATTGTGTTATGTTGTATATTATGTTATATATTATGCTGTATGTTATGTTGTGTATTATATATGATATATTTAATACACAATTTTTTTTTTTCTCCAGCTAAATGCGGACAAAACCGAAATGATTGTCTTTGGTCCCGAGAAACAAAGAGAGACCGTCATTTGTCACCTTCAGTCTCTCTCCCTAAGGCCCTTAAATAAGGTCAGAAATCTGGGAGTAATAATGGACTCTGACTTAAACTTCAATAGCCACATTGGATCGGTAACATCAGCAGCTTTTTATCATCTGAAAAATATTGCCAAAATTAAAAATATTGTGTCCAGGGCAGACTTGGAGATTCTTATCCATTCTTTTGTTTCCAGTAGGCTGGATTACTGCAATGGCCTGCTCACAGGTATCTCCAAACATGCAGTAAGACAGTTGCAGTATATTCAAAATGCTGCAGCCCGAGTCCTGACTAGAACCAGGAAGTACGACCACATTAGTCCGGTCCTCGGGTCTCTGCACTGGCTTCCCGTGGCCCAGAGGATAGACTTTAAAGCAGCTCTCCTGGTGTACAAGTCTCTCCATGGCCTTGCACCAAAGTACATCCATGATATGCTAGTCCCATATGAACCAGCCCGGACTCTGAGGAGCGCAGGGACGGGACTCCTGTTAGTGCCCAGAGTCAGGACTAGACAGGGGGAGGCTGCTTTTCAGATTTATGCAGCTGGAGTCTGGAACGGTCTTCCTGAGGATGTGAGACTGGCTGCCTCTCTGTCAATGTTCAAATCCATGTTAAAGACTTTTCTTTTTTCCCGTGCATACAACTAGAGAATTTTATCTTTTTAACACACCTTGTTATTTATTGTTGTAACTTTTTGTGTTTTTAACTATTTTATTGTTTTTAATTACTTGTGTGATTTTTATGTTTTTAAATTACTTATGTGATTTTAATGCTTTTTAATTACATATGTGTTTTTAATTGTATTTTAATGGTGATGATTTGTGCATTGTGTGGTGTGGACTGTGAGGCGCTTTGTGTTGCCCTGTGCAGGAAAAGCGCCCTATAAATAAAGATTGATTGATTGATTGATTGATATATATGGTATGTATGGTATATATGATGTATATGATATATAATATATAATTAGGTTTGCTTGGATCGGTTTGCACACCTGGTGTGCAATCCATGAATCTCTTTATTCGAGGCTAGGTTTAAAACAGTCCTCTTTAGTTTAGCATATGGCTAGGAAGGTAAGACTCTGGGAAGGCTAAACTCCTCAGAGTGTCAGTCAAGCTGCATAGGGAGTCAGTTTGCTGGCAGAAGTATGGTAACTTGAGCACTATCCTCTCCTCCTTCCTACTTTATCTACTTTATCTGTTTAGCACTTTTAGGATTCTGACTGTAGTTTGTTCATTGCTATTTACCCGTTGTCCCATTGTCTGTTTCATGGTACGATGACGGGATCTCTGAGCCTGGCCTCCTCCATCTGCACCTGCGGACTGCCCCGCCCGACCCGCCTGGGAGTGCTTCGGTCCTGCACCGGACCTGTCCACGTTCAGCGTCCACTGGTCCACGTTCTGTAGCTAGCTTAGGTCCTAGATCATTAGCCTGTCCGTCCGGAGGAGCGGATTCCTTTCTCATATGGGTCTCCCTCCCTGTGGGTTTCCCTAGTTCTCCCCAAGGTTTCTCACTTTTTCCCACTGGGTTTTTTAAGAGTTTTTCCTTGTCGATGCAGGAGGGTCTTGTTGGACAGTTAGTGTCCAACAGAAAGGATTGGTGATGATCAGGACACTTTAGCATTCTACAACATGTATGGACATTTTCTTCTGTGTGTGCTTTATATTCTCCATGTTTTAACTGTTGATTCTCTGACCTGTGTTGGTGATTTCAATGGTTTTGTTAAGTCCTCTGAGATGACTTCTGTTGTGACCTAGGGCTATACAAGAATAAATTGTATTGTATTGTATTGTACTTAAATATGTTGTTCCATATTAAATCAAATGTTATCTTCATGAAAACGAGTCCAGCCCTCCACAATATTCCCATGTCCCAATATGGCTCCCCTGAGAAAATAATTACCCATGTACCCCTGCTCTGTACTGTTCCTGTCCCGTTATGACCCAGGCTTCGACCCCTTGTTGCCAATCCTAAATTATTCTGTGAAACTGGAAAGACTGTTCACTGTGTATTTATCAAAATGTGGATGTAATCAAGTGTATTTTGGTGCAAGAAGCTGAGGTTCCACATGGGTGCACTGGTGCCTCCTGGTGGTGGAGTTTGTGTGGTACAGAACAGTTTTTCCTTTTGTTTGTTTGTAGTGTCTGCAAACAAACAAACATGTCTCCAAAACTTAGTATTAGTAAATTTTTATATTTGAAGAAAACTGAAAAAAAAAAAAAACACTACATTTGATAAACCACTCTTGTTTTGTAGAGATTGGAGTCTGGCATTTCATTTTCTCTACGAAGTTATCAAATCTGTGTCTTTGGTACATTCCGTGGTGTTGCTGGTCATTCATTCATTTATTTCCATCCCCAACCATCCAAGCATTTAATTCTGGGAAGCTAATCTAAATATATAATTGCCATATCACACCAATTTTCCGCATTTGGAAACAAGAATGTAGAGGAGAACAAAACCCCCGGTGAAATAGCTGTTTTCTAGTTGGGGTTGTAGGATCATACTTATTTAGCAATACTTTGCTAAGTATAATTGTGGCGCACCTCATGCAGGAAAAGGGATTTTTTCAAAAGACTGGTGCAAAACATTGAATTTTCAGGGATTATAGAGACGGTGATGGATCCGTGGAGGAAGAAAGAAAGAAACAGGAGCAAAGAGCTGAGCATGAGATGGAGCTGACTGCTTTTCTCTCAACTCTGCCACACTCTCTCACACCCTTTTCCCCTTCACTTCCAATAAGATTGGGTCTCTAGGATGTCTTTCCCACACTTGCAAGCCAGCCATTGTTTTTTCCATTACCACTGAGGTCACTCCTGATGACGTGCCCACCATAACCAGAGACTACTGTCAGCTTGAGTTCACATTGTGTCCGCAGATATTTAAATGCACATATTTTTGAGCCTTGGTTCTTGCTGATGAAAGTTGTCAGTGCTGGACACGATCATAGCTCCTCAGTCACCTCTGACACCGTACTGTATGGTTGAAGGCAGCTACTCTCCGAAACCAATTTGCTTATGTCATGCTCGTGCAACTCTCCTCCTCCTCCTCATCTCCTCCTCTTCAGCATCATTTCAGTTAATAGCAGTGTCTTGTCTCTTGTTTAGTTTGTTTTTTGGTTTCCATTACCGTTGAGGATAATTTACGTATCTGACCAAAATATGTGAGAAATTGCCTGAATTTGGCCATAAACCCAGATATTGTTTGTTTTTCAATCACCTGCATAATGTCAAAAGAAAAATCCAAAATTGAGCTGGAAATTCAGAGCTGCAGTGTGCATTTTAACACAGACAGATGAAGATACATTTGAATATTCATAGTTGTCCTCGGGCGAGATATTGTTGGAAATATCAACGCATTATGTAAAGCAGTCATGATAATAACGCATGAATCAACCTATTTACATTCCAATGATCTTTTACGTAACACGTTGGATAAAGAATCATGGCACAGGCTGCACTGTAACCAAGCTGAAGGAGAAGGTAGTGTACAATGACATTTTAAGAATATGTCATTGTACATACGGCACGGTGGCTGAGTGGATAGTACTCTTGTCTCTCAGCAAGAAGGTCCTGGGTTTGAATCCTGGTCGGAACAGGGCCTTTCTGAGTGGAGTTTGCATGTTCTACCCCGTGTCTGCATTGGTTTCCTCTGGGTGCTCCGGTTTCCCCTACCACTAAAAATATGCTCATAAGGTAAAAACCTCCAGCTGTGGTAGTCCTGACCAAGCCGAGCATCAACATCTGGAGATGGGTTCCCGGGCGCTGTTACTACGGCGACCACTGCTCCTGACGTAAGCCTTTGTGGCATCAGGATGGGTCAAATGCTGAGGACAAATTCCCCTACTTCCACTGATCTTGGTTTGACTCTAATAACTTTTTGGAATCCCTAGAATCCAAAATAATCTGCATTCACAAAACACGATCAGTGAAGATTCCTGGTTCCTTCTTGAATCTTCTGAAATTGTGCTCAACTTTATCATTGAATTGTGTGTTTGGACTAGTTTGTATACAGGGAGGCCCTACATGGTGCTTTTCTGGCACTGAATTGCTCTAAAAATGACTTGTTTATACACAGGGCCTTCTTTTGAGACATTCCCTCTCCAATATCCTCCAAAAGACGAAACAGATGGATCAAAATCATGGCTAACTTTTCATTTCCACACAGTTTCCAAGTCACTATAGGCTTACATCAAATGTCTAACCAAATCAGGTTAGAAACTGTTACTGATTGCTGTATGTCTTTTATTATTAAAAAATCCCTTAAAAAAGACAATTTGGAACAATCTTCCTGAAAATGTGAGACCCTCTTCTCTGATAATGCATAAATCCAGGTTAAAAACAATTCCGTTTAGCTGTGCATACTACTGAGGGATTATAAATTTGTATCTTTCTATTTAATGTGATTATTTATGTATGAATTGTGCTGTATAAATAAACTTGCCTCCCCTTACCCAAAATAAAGTTGTAAAAAAAGAATACGGTTATTGATATAATTTTCCTGAATCCTCTGAATGATATTCTTTACCAGCTCTGAAAACCAATATCATTTGTAAGGTATATTTAAGCCGAGCCCTCTCACACGTGGCTTATGTCCCCATTTGTGCTGATAATTCTCCATCCTGCTTTAGTGACCCTGTTGTGTAATGGGATTTGTAAATGTAATTCTCGTTTTAATTTGAAAAACAAATCACCAATTGAAATAACACAAACATTAGTGCATCTCAGGAACAAAGCTGCTGTTCAGAGCTGATTGACATTAAGCAACGGACTTAAATATAGAGCCGCTCGCACAGTTCTTTTCTCTATCATAAACGAGTTCTGTACTCAGCAAAAGCAGGAGATATGTATTTTCAATTTTCGGAAAAGCAGGTACTAAACCAAGGTCACGGAAATAGATGAGATTGCGGTGCAGAGTTTTAGGAAAGTTTGGAGGAGAGAGAGTCTTTTGTCAGTTCTTTTACTTTTTATTAAAACAGACAGAATGTGTGGCTGTTGTCATCTAAAGGGGCCAATACTTCAGACATAATAGAACATCTTTAATCATCCTTTGCTGTATTTCCAAGTCATGGTAATAAACTGCATCGTCATTGCAAAAGCAGTCTTCTCTGCTTCTGCAAACAAAAGAGATGTCACAGGTGGGACCAGGTTCTTTGGACTCGGTTTTTACAGAGACCACTGGATTAAAAAGCAATTTAAAACGGTTCATTATAAAATAAAATAAAAACAAGGGATAAAAATGCAATTAATACCTAAGCTAAAAACACGAACTAAAAGCTAAAACAGAGGCTAAAATAGGCTGAAACCCTTCTCTTGGCCACGGCCCGGGTCTGGCCCGGGTCTGGCCCGTGTCTCACTCTTTGGCTTCCTTCTTCCTCCTCCTCCTTATTAAAACCCACCACCCATTTTGTACCCACCGAGAATAACACCTAGACTACGATCTGATGGCTACTACTACTTAGACAATTAGGTTAGATAAATTACTGCATTTATTTATTTCTTTATATGTGGAGATTTGTATACTAATCATATATCTATAATGTTCAACTATTTACATATATGTACATTTGAAATGTAATACATCCAATGAAATCATGTTAAAAAAAAAAGAATAAAATGATCTTAATTTGTCCATTTTCCAGCAAAAACAACAACAAAAAACAATCTGAGTTAATTTTCTTTTATAATTTATAATCCGGATGTTTTCTCTCACAATAATTGTGACTCGTGAATTTGAAATCCTGGCAACCCAATTGGGAAGGGTCCGGGGGCCTGATAGGGCCACATCTGGCCTGATGTGTGTCCCTGAGTCCGCACTTTGCCCAGGTCTGCCCAGGATACAGCTTGCTCTTTTCCAAATAGTATAAGGATACGTTTGGAATTCAACTGGAAACAAATACATTTTAATATTTGGGAATTTGGGTTGACACAGAACTAACCTATATCAACTCTATAAACTGCTTTACTCAACATACTCAGAGGAAAACGTCAATATTACACATACGTTTTTATCCGAGAACTGGACCAAACTCAAGCTTGTTGTAAATACTTTAATTGATAATTGATCTATCTAAATGATTGATAGATCATTAGCCTGTCCGTCCGGAGGAGCGGATCCCTTTCTCATATGGGTCTCCCTCCCTGTGGGTTTCCCTAGTTCTCCCCAAGGTTTCTCACTTTTTCCCACTGGGTTTTTTTAAGAGTTTTTCCTTGTCGATGCAGGAGGGTCTTGTTGGACAGTTAGTGTCCAACAGAAAGGATTGGTGATGATCAGGACACTTTAGCATTCTACAACATGTATGGACATTTTCTTTTGTGTGTGCTTTATATTTTTCATGTGTTTAACTGTCGATTCTCTGACCTGTGTTGGTGATTTTAATGGTTTTGTTAAGTCCTCTGAGATGACTTCTGTTGTGACCTAGGGCTATACAAGAATAAATTGTATTGTATTGTAATAGCATACAACATCCCATTATTCATTAATTGGCTCATTCATTCAGTAATTAATGGAGTCCTTAATTTGTGTATTAGCTATAAGTCCAATTCTCTTCACTGCGATCTGAAGATGTAGTTCCAGAAATAAAATTGACTTTATTTCTGGAACTAAATCTGCACAAATATCTTTTTCAGACAAACATGTTTTGTAGATTTAATGAAATATATTCAATTTATGCAATTCTTGAAATAATTGTTCAAAATGAAAAGTCAGGCAAAAATTGTGTTTTTACAACTGTTTAAAACAATCAATCAATCAATCAAAGTTTATTTGTAGAGCGCCTTTCATACACATGGCAACACAAAGCGCTTCACAGTCCACATCACAAATCATCACATAAAACAAACACCAGAATCACAATTAAAACATTAAAATCACACAAAAGATTAAAACACAATTAAAACATTAAAATCACACAAAAGAATAAAACCATTAAAACTTTCAAAATTACACAAGAAATTTAAAAAAATAAATAAATGACAGCAGTGCATTAAAAATGGAGATAAAATCCTTCAGTTGTATGCACAGGCAAACAGAACAGTCTTTAACCTGGATTTGAACATTGACAGAGTAGACGCCTCCCTCACATTTTCAGGGAGATTGTTCCAGATCTTAGCTGCATGGATCTGAAACGCAGCCTCCCCATGTTTGGTTCTCACTCTGGGCACCAGCAGGAGGCCAGTCCCTGTGCTCCTCAGAGTCCGGGCTGGTTCATATGACACCAACATGTCACTAATGTATTCTGGTGCAAGGCCATGGAGAGACTTGTACACAAGCAGAGCCGTTTTAAAATCTATTCTTTGAGCCACAGGAAGCCAGTGCAAAGACCTGAGGACCGGACTAATATGGTCATACTTCCTGGTTCCTGTCAGGACTCTAGCTGCTGCATTTTGGATGTACTGCAGCTGCTTACAGGTCTGTTTGGACAGACCTGTAAGCAGGCCATTGCAGTAGTCTAGCCTGCTGGAGACAAATGCATGGACAAGAATCTCCAAGTCTGCCCTGGACACTATATTTCTAACTTTGGCAATGTTCTTCAGATGGTAAAAAGCTGTTGATGTTATTGATTTTATGTGGCTATTGAAATTTAGGTCTGAGTCCAGTATTACCCCCAAATTTCTGACCTTGTCTGAAGGAAGTAGGGAGAGAGACTGAAGTTGACAAATGACGCCCTCTCTTTGTTTCTGGGGACCAAAGACAATGATTTCGGTTTTGTCTGTATTTAGCTGGAGGAAATTATTTTGCATCCAGTCACTGATCTGTTGGATACAGTGAAGGAGCAAATCCAGTGGTCCATGTTCTCCTGCAGTCAGTGAGACATAGATCTGAGTGTCGTCAGCGTAATTGTGGTAGGACACTTTGTTTCTTTGTATTAACTGACCTAACGGCAGCATGTAGAGATTAAATAGGAGAGGTCCCAGGATCGACCCCTGTGGTACACCACAGGTCAGGGCCACATCATCTGAGACGCAGTCTCCAATCTCCACAGAGTACTTCCTATCCTCCAGGTAAGACCTAAACCAGTCTAGGGCTGTGCCAGTGACACCAGCCCAGTCCTCCAGTCTCTGCATGAGGATCTCATGGTCGACAGTGTCGAACGCGGCACTAAGATCTAACATGACCAAAACTGTGACTTTACCTGCATCAGTGTGAAGTCGAATGTCGTTTGTTACCTTCACTAGAGCGGTCTCAGTGCTGTGGTGGGGTCTAAACCCAGACTGGAACATATCAAAAGAATTATTCATTGTTAAAAATTCAGTAAGTTGTTGGGAGGCCACTTTTTCAAGAATTTTTCCAATAAAGGGCAGATTCGATATGGGGCGATAATTTTGAAGTCCCGCAGGATCCAGACTGCTCTTTTTTAGGAGAGGTCTTATGACTGCTGTTTTTAGGGCCATAGGAAATGTTCCTGACGACAGAGACATGTTTACTATTTGTGTCAGTGAAGGTAACAAACTGCTCAGGACGGACTTCAGAAATTTAGAGGGCAATATATCCAGGCTACATGTGGAGGAGCTCAGACTCATGATTATCTTTTTGACAGTTTCAGTATCCACAGGTGCAAAGTGAGTTAGCTCAGAAAGCTTCTCTGGCTGTTGCATTGTTATACGTGCTGTGGAGGTGATAGTGTTTTTGATTCCTTGTACTTTGTCATCGAAAAACTGTGCGAACTCATTACACCTAGATTTAGAGGAAAATTCTAGGGGCAACTTTACAGGGGGGTTCGTTAATCTACCAACTGTTGAAAACATAACACGAAAATTGTTACTGCAACCTCCAATAATGTCAGAAAAATACATTTCTCTTGTTCTACGTAGAACCCGGTTAAATTCACCCAACTCATCTTTAAAGATTTCATAATCGCCCTGGAAATTGGACTTTCGCCACTTCCGTTCGGCCCTCCGGCACTCTTGCTTCTGTGCCCTAACCGAGTCTGCCTTAGTCCATGGGGCCTTTTTCTTACTGGTAACTATTTTAACCGTCACAGGAGCAATGGCGTCCAGAACAGTCAGAACACTGGTGGTGACAGAGTTATACAATTCATCAACAGTAGAGCATGGAGTTTTCTCAAAATTTAGCATTCCCATGAACAGTTCACTTGTGTTTTCATGTATGTGTCTTCTTCTAACAGTTGTAAATTCAGCTGGTGGTTTGCTAGCAAAACACATGTCAAAAAATACACAGAAATGATCTGACAAAGCAACATCAACTACATTAACATTTGATACATTAACCCCCTTTGTAATTAGCAGGTCAAGAGTGTGCCCCCTGCTGTGGGTGGGGCCACTCACGTGCTGAATGAAACCAAAGGTCTCAAATACAGAAGCCAGCTCCTTTGCATTTCTGTCATCAACATTATCAACATGTACATTAAAATCACCTGTAATAACTAAACTATCAAAATCTGTGCACACGAATGAAAGTAGTTCAGTAAAATGGTCAATAAAATCGCAACATGACTGTGGTGGCCTGTACAGGACAATGAAAAGAGTAGAAGATTGCTTTTGTTCCATTTTAAAAGAAATATACTCAAACGATGAAAAATTTCCAAGGGGCATTCTATGGGAGACAAAGTGCTCTCTAAAAACTGCAGCTATGCCTCCCCCCCTTTTGTTTTCTCGTATTTCGGATTCGAATTTAAAATTGGGTGGTGTTGCTTCTATTAGAACTGCATTTCCTGTATTTTGGTCCAGCCATGTTTCAGCCATAAGCATAAAATCAAGATCATAAGAAGTGATAAAATTATTAATTAAAAATGATTTGTTACATAGAGATCTGACATTAAGCATAGCAAGTTTAAAAATAACGTCAGAGTCGATTAATGTGGTTGATTGATTTCTACAGGGAACAGAAATTAGATTTGCAGAGTTGGACCGTCTAACTGCTGTCCTGTTTTGATTTCGTTTTTTAGAATTTAAAAACATTTTTGAGCTGGTGCGAGGAACACACACAGTCTCAATTGGCCTAAAATGTGAAAACCCTTGTTGTTCTTTAGCTCCCAGAGTCAGAAGGGAGTCAGCACAGTTCAGTGTTTGGACTGGTAATGCACTGCCAGACGGACAGGGAGCAGTGTTTGCACCGTTGTACTCACCCGGTGCTGGTGAGCAGGAGGCGGGGGAGTGCGGTGGGGTCCGAGGGGGCTCAGATGTAAACAGTCACGCCCCCCTCGGGGAACGCTGAACAACATAACGTATGTAATCCATCAACAGGCTGCTACCGTATCTGTTTGGGTGTAATCCGTCTGGACGATAGGCTTCGTAACGTTTCCAGAAAAGGGCAAAGTTATTCACAAAGACAAAGTTAAAAGAGCTGCATGTAGCCTGAAGCCACACATGCAGCGCCACAACACGACTGTAGAGGCAGTCACCTCTGTTTACAGTCTGGATTGGACCAGAAATAAAAACAGATAATCCGGAGGATTGAAGGAGGTGGAACAGATCCATAAAATGTTTCTTCGTGACTTCTGACTGCTGAAGTTTCATGTCGTTAATTCCCACATGCAAGACTACCTTGGAAACGGTATCAGGCAGGGACTGAAGCAGAGGAGGGAGACGTATGAGCAGGTCTGGTACAGTAGCTCCGGGAATACAGCGAGTGACCGCGTTGAAGAAGCGGACGTGTCTCACGATGGAATCTCCAATAATCAGAGTGGTCGGGGCGAAGAGTGGCCTCGGAGAAGGAGCTCGGTGGACGGAACCAGCGGGTTCACCCGAAGCAGGACCCGAGCCTGAGCGCCGCTGAACACATGGAGAGGAGGAGCGGGGGTGCTGACTCTCAGCTACAGGCGACCCACGCTGTGTGCTCGGGGACGCTGGAGCGGTGAGAGGGGCTGGCTCTGGGCGCTGCTGCTGACCCGGTGGAGGTGAGCGGTGGTAATGATGGCTCGCTACCCCAGTCTGAGGCTGCTGCACTGGGGTCAACATGGCCGGTGGACCGCTCTTTCGCCTGAGGACTGCTTCCTTTAGGAGCGTTTAACTCGCAGTGGACTTGGATCCTCGAGCAGTAGAGTACGCTGCAGTGTCCAGAGGTTCTGCTGAGGGGGCCGGGATGTCGGTGGAGAGGGCTGCATAGCGGTTTGCCAGACTCAGGACATGGGCCACGGCGCAGGATGGCTCCTCGGAATCCGCGGGCTCGTTATTCGTAAGCGGGCGCTTAGGTGTAGAACAGGAGGGTCCGGAGCTGACGGATCTCTCCCACACGACAGTGTCACAATATGCAGCGCTCAGTGACATCAGCCGTGAATGCTGCCCACCAGCGACTTCAAAAAGTTTGGACACTAGAGATTGTTTCTCATTCAACTCTGCGGTGAGACGAAGGACTTCTTTTCGTAGTTCTGCAATGGTGGCACGGTCGCTCTCACGGAGCTCCAAGGTGAGGCGACTAATATTGTGCATGTTTGAGCCAATTTCATTGTCACTTTCCATGTCCTCGTTAGCTTGTGTTAGCCTCTGTGCTACTAGTGGGTTTCAGTCGGGACTAAGTGCTATTTGCTGAAACCACTGAATTAAAAAGATAAAACACTCAGATATATTAAAAAACTGAACAATAAAAACGCGCTAAAAAGTTGTTAAAAGTTTACTAAAAAGGTGCACAGAGCAGCCCTGCAACAAATATAGTTTAAAAACTCTAAGTCCAGTGTGTCGTGGTAAGCTTCTCACAGCTACACTTCTTACCCACAGAAGCACACAGGTACTTCATGAAAAGTTAAAAATAGTAATAATCCGCAACAGCCCGTCAGGTCACAGCAGCAGAGGTGGAGCAGCCGCTGGGTGGAGCAGCCTCTGGGTGGAGCAGCCTCTGGGTGGAGCAGGACAGGTCACAGCAGCAGAGGTGGAGCAGCCTCTGGGTGGAGCAGCCTCTGGGTGGAGCAGCCTCTGGGTTTAGCAGGACAGGTCACAGCAGCAGAGGTGGAGCAGCCTCTGGGTGGAGCAGCCTCTGGGTGGAGCAGGACGGGTCAAAGCAGCAGTTTCACTGGAGTTCAGCAGCGGTTTACACGAGTTTCCCAGATAATGCTCAAACAAGAATTAAACTGTGAGGATACTGGGCATTTTTGGGACACAGTAGTGCTCTTTGATTGTGCTGTCATTGTGTTTTTATAAAGTTTACAAATCCCTCTGAGTGGCCACAGACAAAGCTCTACCTCAGAGAGAAAGTAAAGCGACACTTTCGGGTCAGTCTCAGAGCTGAACGTATCAATCTAATTACTGAAAAACGTCACTAAAACTCACCTAAATGCCATAGAATAGCGAGGTCAGAAAGTGAACGGGCTGATCTTTGTTAACAGGAAGTGACGTCACGCCTCCCAATGCAAATAGCCCATTGACCTGAGATAACACAAATATCAGCCTCAGTACTCATCTTTTTAATTAATCGCTGTTTAAAAACAGCCCTTGTACTAAGCCATTGAATGTATTGCCATTTTCAAAGTGTGTCTATTACAGCAGATCATTCTGTTCTAAAGTCGGCATATCAAAGCCTGGGACTATAAGATGTGCACCGATGGTTCTCTTTGGACCTGGTGTTGGTGGAGAACCTGGATCACCTGACCCGATTCTGCTCAGGGTTTCGTTAGTAAGAGCAGCTTTTTCACTGTAATCTATTCAAAGTCAAGGGCTGACTTTGAAGAGATGTTTTGTATTTAAATGTACTGTAGTAGACCCATTGGTCCAAACCAAATCTGTCCTAAAGGAGACAAAAATAAACAATCTTGATCAAAGCTTTTTTGTCGGCCGGCCTCCAGGTCCTGTCTTCCTTCTGGGAGTCTACAGTCCAAAAGCAGCGCAGAGGAGGAGAGCTGTGGACTCAGTCAGGCTGCTGCTGCTGGGTCCACTTCAAAGAATACACCTAATAGAAAAAAAATATTCTAAGCGTAGACATCATTGGACCTTGCACACTCTTAGTCTGCACGTAGTCGCAGGGTTCGAGCAGCAGCGTAGAGGCTTAAAGGAGGGTACCCAGGTCCCAATGGTGCAAGGGTTGTGTGTGGACAATGCCTAACCCGAAGCCTTGGTCCAGGACAGGATCAGGACAGGACCAGGACAGGATCAGGACAGGATCAGGACAGGATCAGGACTGGATCAGGACTAGATCAGGACAGGATCAGGACAGGATCAGGACAGGATCAGGACAGGATCAGGACTAGATCAGGACAGGGTCAGGACTGGATCAGGACTGGATCAAGACTGGATCAGGACTAGATCAGGACAGGATCAGGACAGGATCAGGACAGGATCAGGACTGGATCAGGACTGGATCAAGACTGGATCAGGACTAGATCAGGACTGGATCAAGACTGGATCAGGACTAGATCAGGACTGGATCAGGACTGGATTAGGACTGGATCAGGACTGGATCAGGACTGGATCAGGACTGGATCAGGACAGGATCAGGACAGGATCAGGACAGGATCAGGACAGGATCAGGACTGGATCAGGACTGGATCAGGACTAGATCAGGACTGGATCAGGACTGGATTAGGACTGGATCAGGACTGGATCAGGACTGGATCAGGACTGGATCAGGACTGAGGTCAGTTTTGGATTCAGCAAAACGTCACCTTGTTCAAACATCTTTATTTTTGCTACATTTCATTTACAACATATTTACATATGCACATGAAGTGACACTGGTGGGGGCCACACTTTCAAAATAAAAAACAAAACATTGCACCTTTGAGTGAGACACAAGGGTTAGGGGTGAGTGTAACCTAAAGCATTTACCCTGACTGCTCCGTCACATGACTTATCCATCACATGACAGATCAGTCATGTGACGTCATCCTAGTGTAATAAGCTCCAAACAATGATATTTAAGTGATTGGCCGGTTGGTGAGGGCCGATGGTCAGAGGCTGTGATTGGTCAGAGGTGCTGCCAGTCAATAGCCGCCAGCGTCTGATTAGCTTCCTGAGCGTGGGCGATGACCTCGGCCAGGGCATGCTGTCGCCACAGACGTTGGATCTTCAAATATCGACCAGAACACAGTCTGAGGGGGTTCCCCCGCCTAAGAGAGAGGTCAGAGGTCAGAGCTAAAGTCTTGACAGTGTAACCTTAATCTAATGGTCACTGTGACCGAGCTGCAGCATCTGAGGGAGAACCTTCCAGAATAGCATCAGTTCAAAACCAAGGGTCATGTACACCAACTCCAAGTGTCCAAGTGGGCCGTCATGTTTGTGAAGATTGACCTTCTGGAAGGTTCTATCCTCAGAGTGAGGCTGAAAGTTAGTCATTGCAAATACAGCAATGACAATGAATCAAGCTCCTATCTGTAATTCTTACTTCAGACCCTGGTCAGTCTCGCCGTAGTCGTCCAGATACGGAGGTGGATAGAAACAGCCTCTGGTTTTTCCTGCCACAAACAGCACCTGGCACTCTCTCACCCTGAGGAGGACAGAGACCAGAGTGAGAGACCAGAGAGAGAGACCAGAGAGAGAGACCAGAGAGAGACCAGAGTGAGAGACCAGAGTGAGAGACCAGAGTGACAGAGATCAAAAGAATATAAAAAAGTGGTAGTGATTAGATTTACGAAGCCGCCTTTGTAAATCTAATCACTACCACTTTTTTCCGTACAGTTGGTATAGTTGTATATTGTGTATCCTCCCCGCAGGTGAGTGAAACCCCGCCCACTCACCTGAAGAATAGCCCCGCCCCTTCTCCACAGGTCAGGGCGTGGTAAGTACAGGCACCAAGGTCGTCGCCATCAACAACAGTCTGACAACAGTATGACTGCGAACAGAGAAGAGTCCCACAGACTAGACAGAGAGTGGGAGCACGCGCCTGGTCCATGGAGAGGCGAGGGCACCTGTGGACACACACACACACACATAACTGACAGGCTTGGTCCATGGAGACGCAAGAGGACCAGAGAACACATGTTTTCTTACGTGAACGTGGAGGCGCGGTTGATCAGGTCGCTGTAATCTTCAGGTAAATCCACCAAACTGTTTGACTCTCGTGGAAACTGGACCAGAACTGAACCAGGACCAGACCTGGATTCTGAGAGACGCTGGAGCACCCGGGGGTCTGAGCACCAACTGGAAACACCCAATTACACTGCAGAGTTAGTGTCTGGTATTAGTCTAGTCTGGTCTTAGTCCATGTCTGGTCTGAGGCTTGTCTTAGTCCATGTCTGGTCTGAGTCTTACCTGTGTATGAGTGAGTCCAGGTGGTGGTGGTGGTGAGAGTACAGCAGCAGGATATTTGAGGGAATACTGAGGTAAGAGCAGAGCGCCGCCCACTGATCACCGTCTGACACTGCAGCAGAAACCACAGATAAATACAGCAAAACTGGTGAGACTCTGGGGGCTCATGGTGAGACTCACAGAGAAGAGCTGCAGGGGGAGTTGTTGAATTCATGTAGTGAAAGAACATAGCGCAGCACCGAAGAAAGGGCAGAAGAGCTGCTTTCACACGACGCCACAAGTGCCACCCAGAGGCCACTGCTGGAAGTGCACTGCAGACACAAGAGAGACTGCTGTTAGCATTAGCCCTGTCCAATTGACACATAGCATATAGATTAGCCATATAGTATGAAACTGTTAGCAGCATTAGCCCATACCGGCTCATGTGACAGATAGCAGTTATCATTGTCCAACATAATTAATATTATCAATAAATATCAAATCAATCTTTTTTTTTTTTTACTATATAGCCCTACATCACAATTGCAGGTATCTGAGGACTTTACAAGGTTGTCAATTCGCCAACACAGATCAGAGAATTGAATTCAAACTTAGAGGGCTATAGATCCAAGATCCACAATCCACTGTGAACCTTTGTTAGCACCATTAGCATTAGCCCTTACCTGCCCATGTGACTCTGAAGGACCGTGTACAGCTCCAGTAGCAGGTGTTCCTCTGCTCCTGCCCCATCCTGCTCCATAGTGCCATCTTCTGGAGCAACAAAAACATGAATGAATCAGCGAGTGGCAATGAACAGCAAACCCTAAAGCTGTGTTCAGACCGCCGATGCATGGATGTGCGTTGATGGAGGCATGGACGCACTTTCACTAAATATCAGCTTCACGAGTTTAGTCAATCTGCCGTACTTTCCAGTGTTGGGGAAAAACGCAGGGCCGAAGTGAAGGGCGGGCTTTGATGCTAACGCTAGTACTTCTGCATCGGCGAACACGTTAGCAGCACTTGTTTACAGTCGCAGTAGAATCTCAACACAGGGTGAAGACATATGTTCACATGCGCCGCGTCCCCCATTGTCAGCCCTGGTGTATTTCTGGTTTAGCTCGTGTTTTGGTTGTTTTCGAGTGTGTGTTTGGACCGATGAGAGTCCCTGTGACCACTTTCCTGCTCTCTGATTGGTTGCCGCACGTGTGTGGAGCAAGGATGTTCACCATTGACTTTGCTTTAAACTCACCGCAATGCATGATCCGGTCTGAACACAGCTTAACACAGGAGTGAGACAGGGGTGAACCCAAACCCAAACATCAAAAGTTATGTGCGGCACGGTGGCTGAGTGGATAGCACTCTCGCTTCTCAGCAAGAAGGTTTAAGGTTCGAACCCTGGTCGGAGGGGTGTTTGTATGTTCTGCCCATGTCAGTGTAGGTTTCCTCCAGGTGCTTCGGTTTCCCCTATCACTAAAAGCATGTACAATAGGTCTGGCATGCAAATCCTGTACTTGCGACCCAAGCCCGGTGATCCAAGATGGCGCCCTATTCAAATGAATGGCTTGTGCTCAGTAGCGCATGGGACTTCACGGAGACCGGGAGATTAGCAGAACTCGCCTATATTTGGGCATCGTCTGTTCCTCCCGGTTCTGCGCAGTGGACGAGCTCCCATGATACGTTGCGCCAAATACGCGTGTGTGGCTCTCATGCACGTGCACAGAGAGGCTCGGCCGCGCTCTGACCAATCAGAGCGGCTGATCAGAGCAGCGGTAGAGCGGAGTCAGAGCGGGAAGGAAAGCAGCAGAGTTTGTGGCAGTAAAGTGTGGATTTAAAAAAAACTGAAGGATTTAAGAAGAAAAAAAATTCAGGACTACAACGGACACTAAAATCCCCACAAAATCCGACCTTTATAATTTACATTGAGTTCTATGGGACTTTTTTCTGGGCAGCCCGCGTGAATTTAGTCTGCAGTACCACGGGCGCCCGCTGTGCCCATGGGTGGGACAGCTATAAGCTAGTAATACCCTATCCAGTCATTATTATAGATCCATGTTGCGACCCCACTCCCATCTCTGTGTGGAGTGAGAGACAAATCGAAAAGCGCTTTGTGAGTTTGGGAAAGGCGCTATATAAATAAACTAGTGCTGTCCAACGATTAAAATATTTAATCGCGATTAATCGCATGAATTTCATAGTTAACTCGCGATTAATCGCAAATTAGTCACACATTTGCGTGCTGTGTGCAATTGCTTTTTTTATTGAAAACAATGTGTAGTGTTATATTACACACTAACATTTGATGCAAAATCATCAATAAATGGATGACAAAATAAATAATTGGTAACAAAAAGCCCCTTCAATGTGTGTGTGTGGGTGTGTGTGTGTATGTGTGGGTATAGACCATAGACTGTATAGAAACATCATGGTGTCATTATGATGATGATTAACAATCTGTAAATATTTTGTAAATTTGTTCATGTAAATACTCTATGCTGTTTCTCTGTTTACCTTCGGTATATCTATGACTGTATACTGTTTGCTTGTATTGCCTTTTTTATTAACCCCTCCCCCCATCTCCCACTTCATACACTACTTTTTTTTTTTTTTTATTATCGCGCGATAAAAAAAATGACGCCGTTAATATTGATTTGCGTTAACGCGTTAATAACGCGCTATTTTGGACAGCCCTAAAATAAACATTACTTAGAGTGAGCTTGCTGAGAGAGCCTAACCCTTGCTTTCGCTCCATATTTACCTTTCTGTTAGCATTAGCTCCATAGTTACCTTTCTCTGTTAGCGTTAGCAACACCTGCACCAGGTGAGCCACTGTCACCAGGTGTAACAGGTTCAGGTGGGCGGAGTCTGATGAGCTACGTCCTGTTTGGTCCAGAGCCTGAACAGTGCAGTGGGAGAGGGCACAGTAAACCTGAGGAAAAAACAGAATGGGTCAAAGGTCACACACACAGTACATCACCATAATACAGACTGTTACAGTATACATTACACAGACTGTTACAGTAAACAGACTTACAGTATACATTATACAGACTGTTACAGTATACATTACACAGACTGTTACAGTATACAGACTGTTATAGTATACATTATACAGACTGTTACCGTATACATTATACAGACTGTTACAGTATACAGACTGTTACAGTATACATTATACAGACTGTTACCGTATACATTATACAGACTGTTACAGTATACATTATACAGACTGTTACAGTATACAGACTGTTACCGTATACATTATACAGACTGTTACCGTATACATTATACAGACTGTTACAGTATACATTATACAGACTGTTACCGTATACATTATACAGACTGTTACAGTATACATTATACAGACTGTTACAGTATACAGACTGTTACCGTATACATTATACAGACTGTTACAGTATACATTATACAGACTGTTACAGTATACAGACTGTTACAGTATACATTATACAGACTGTTACAGTATACATTACACAGACTGTTACAGTATACATTATACAGATTGTTACAGTATATATGATTACAGTACACATTGCATAAAGGGGACGGTCACTCGCAGTGATATACACTCACTAGAAGGTGGAACATGTCCAGGTCCAGGAGACAGGGTGCATCATGGGACGCAGAAAACACTGAAACACACAGATGCCCTCCCTTCAGTTCTACTGCTTTTCTCAGGGTCATGACCTCAGACCTATTAAATTACCCCATCTGACAACCAGACTTTCTGTTCTGTTCAATGGTCCTGGTCTGGTTTCAGGTCCTAGTACTCGTCCTGGTCTGGTTTCAGGTCCAGGTCCTGGTCTGGTTTCAGGTCCTGGTTCAGATCATGGTCTGGTTTTGGGTCCGGTCTTGGTCCTGGTCTGGGTCTCATCTTGGGTCCAAACCTGAGAAGAGGCGGCTGAAGTGTTGCTGAGCAGTTGTGGGCGGAGCTACAGTCCAACAGTGAGAAGTAAACCTGCAGAGGGCGCTCAAACACTCCTCCTGAAACACAAAGATAATTGTGTTATATAGATATCAGTGTGTAACTAACACTAGGGGGCACTCACACAGTCCTATAACCCTAACACTAGGGGGCACTGACACAGTCCTATAACCCTAACACTAGGGGGCACTGACACAGTCCTATAACCCTAACACTAGGGGGCACTGACACAGTCCTATAACCCTAACACTAGGGGGCACCCACACAGTCCTATAACCCTAACACTAGGGGGCACCCACACAGTCCTATAACCCTAACACTAGGGGGCACTCACAGACACATAAGGTCCTCCTCATCACCTACGAGTTCTTTGTGCAGAAACTTAGAAAATGTACCTCAACCTCTAAGATTCTGGTTAATGTTCAACAACAGTTTGCTTGTTGGTTCTGCGACAGTGTGGTTTGGCAACATCACAGCCAAAGAAGTGTGAGCTGTGAGCTGCCCGTTTGAGGCTACAAGACTCTTAAATTATTCCAATGTGGTTTTACTACATAAGGCAATGAGACAATTTAGTTTAATTGCAGTTTTCCTTGAAGCTCTTTAAAAAAAATCAATGACTGTTGACCCTGGAAAAGCAATGTTCCAGCTTCTTTCTGGCAGAAGATAATGTTCGCTGAGATGCAGGACATCTCTAAATGCTAAAAGCTTCTTTCCACAAGCTGTTACCAGTTTGAACCTATCCCTTCAATACACTGTACTACTCTACAATGCATCATGTTGTTTTTCAAGATTGAAATGTTGTATGTCTGATTTGTTATTGGAATATTAAAAAAGAAAGTTGGAATAAAGCACTTCAATGATCTTGCACGTATTATTTCAACTTTTAATTGTTTCTTGTACTTTGTAGCTCATCGTTTATTCATGTATGTGTCTGGTGTGCACTGGGGTACCTTTGCACACATGTTTCCATGTTGCTTTACTGTTAATGCCAAATAAAGTGAATCTAAATCTGAGGTTCCTTCATAACCTGGCCCCATCATACTGAGCCTTCTGAACCCTGCCGACCGAGCCCGTCAGTTGCTGCGGTTCTGGACAATGGTTCATTTTCTCTCCTTAGTCCTAAGGGATGCAGGGCTCGGGTCTGCCCCGGTCTCCCCCTCCAAACTCTCCCACTTGTCCCCTCCACACTCTTCCCTGCTCACCTGGCGACAGGGTAAACTTCCAAACAGTGGTTTGTCATCATCCCACAGTAGACGCTCTGAAGAGAGAAACATTATAAATAATATTATCAGACCAGGTCTAAACCAGATCTGAATTAACCCTTTTAGGCTGGGAACGCATTCCTGCACTTGAACAATTAATGCATCAGGGTATACCAGGGATGAGAATTTTCTGCAGATCAACAAATTCCGACTATTTCCCGCTGAAAATGTCCTTTTTGTGAAATGTGTGACCGTGGGCTGTTGTTTGCGTTATATACTCGAACGGGACTCCAGATCCTCAGTTCTGACCGTCGTAATGGGGTCATGTAGCAAGGGCAGACCATAGATGCGCGGACAGAACAATAAACGCATGTACAGGACCATCCCCAGCTTGTTGCAGGTGCAGGGCTTGCCTGTCTTCCCCATGTCTCCACCATGTCTCTTCCAGAAGCCCACCAAAACTCACTGAATTAAAGTTGAGGTACCAAAATGTTTCGCTTGCATAAACAATGCATGTTGTGCACAAAAGTTAAATGTTGTTATTGATAAACATTAGTTTGTCTCACATTATTTTTGGTTGTTTTATTATGTTTCCTGTGTGGAAGCTGCATAATTTTTGCATTATTCTACTGAAGGTTTATAACAATACTCTCAAGAATATTTTTATTGAAAACCACAGGTGTCAGCTTAATTTCTTTTGGAATTATGTTTCCATCTGCTACAGAGGCCGAGATAATCATTTAGTAGATGTTGAATTTCAGTAAAACTTTTTGAGATTCTAGAGTCGACCATAGCTTTTACAAGTATGTTTTACCAGGTGTGTCAGGTCTAAATGGGTTAACCAAAACAAGTCTAAACCAGGACTAAAGTAGGACTAAAGCAAGTCTAAAGCAGGACTAAAGTAGGACTAAAGTGGGTCTGGGTCAAGGTCATGGTCAGAGTTACCTGTGGCCTGGATAGTGAAGGCGCAGGTGGACCAGCTCACAGGACATAGTCTTGGATCCGTCTCATTTGGGTTTGTTTTTAAAGCCACTTTGTAAACTGCCAAACTGAAGAGTGACATCATCTGTGAGAGAGGAGAGGGGAGGGGTCTGGGGGAGGGGAGGGGAGAAAGAGGGGAGGCAGAAGGAGAGAAAGAGGGGGAGGCAGAAAGAGACAGAGCGGGTGACCAGGGGGCAGAGGGCGGTGAGTCACTCTGTTACAATTTTCTTACAGAACATTTTTCTCCTGTCAAACAATTAAAATATTAATCGCAATTAATCAAAAAAAAAAAAAAAAACAACACAGAACTATTCAATATAAGTTAAATTACTTGAATTTTCCAATAAAGGCTACTCTTTTGTTGCCTGACAAACTGAATGAAGGTGGGTTTTTAATTAGTGTTTCAATGTTTGTTTGTTTTTTTCACCCAAACATTGAAGCTATAGTTGTGATTATTGACGGACGTAATGGACGTAAGTGAGTAGTCAGCACAGCAGTGAGCGTGACTACTTTCGTTTTCTCACCTGCTGTTCCTTACATACCCTACACAAGCCCGGTGACAAGCCATGTACAGTGTATATTAGCCAAATAGTGACCTTGTTATTTGTGCGATTAACACAGTTACTAACTGACAGCACTAGTTTTTACAGATACTTGTAAAATGTTTTCTATGCGTTTGTTGTCCTGGTCTCTTTAGTAAAATGTGTGTGTTATATCGAGCATCATTTGCTCGTCATTTCCTTGTTATTTTGACTTGACGCTGCATCACACGGAGAAAATGCCTGTGTGTGTGTGGTGTTTGTGTGTGTTGCTGTGTGTCTTGAAAAACAAAATATCAAGCTAACGCATTATTATAACTATTGCTATATGGACTCACTCAGGGACAAAGTCCTGGTTAAATCCTTCAGGCACAGGAGTCTCCGCCCCCCGGGTCTCTGCAGTCTCCGCCCCCCGGGTCTCTGCAGTCTCCGTCCCCTGAGTGACTGCAGGCTCCGCCCCCAGGGTGACAGCATGCTCTGCCCCTTGACCTGTGGGTTAGAGCCATTAGCCGCGTTTCCACCGCAGGAACTTCGAGGTAATTTTCCAGGGCCAGCCCAGTCGGTACGTGTTTTCACTGCAGGAACTTTCCCCACAGGGCCCTTTACATAACTTTTACGGGGCCCAACGGAGTCCTTCTTCCATGCTAGGTACTCCGTTGGGCCTTGGTGGGACTTGAGTTAAACCCGCACTGATTGGCTACCTCCAAGAGTCTGTGCTTTATTGTGTTAGCTTAATGTCAACTTGGCGAAAATTTGGTGTAAATATGTGACGGAGAATGGGGATCAACTTTGTTCACAGGGATCTACCTTCTATCAGCGATTATGAAGATGTTTCTTTGCGAGTGACAGTGACACCACCAAAGACTGTTTCAGAACTACAGTTACCTTGGAACGGGACTTACTCGAAAGCTGATCTGGAGACCTGATGTTATTTCCTACATACAAAAACGCTAACAGGAGCCTCTGTGAGTACAATGCAACTAAATCGCTGTATGTCACTGTGAACTAAATAATTACGGTCTGATTAGAATTATGTAACAGCGAAAGCTGTACAGTTAGCTATTTTTTACCTCGAAGCATGATGCTATGTTTACAAAGTGTTGGATAGTCAGCATAATAAACAATAATAACATAATGCAAAGTCAAAATAATTAGATACATCAGGATGCAGGAAAACAAAGCAGACAGAGCAAAACACAAGAAGAGAGACACAACAAAGACAAAGCAGACATTAAAATACAGCATGTGAAGTTTAAAACTAGCAATTAAAAGCGGTTTTATAAAAGTCGGTTTTTAGAAGTGATTTAAAAGAGGATACTGATGGTGCTAGCCTAATCTCCTCGGGCAGGTCGTTCCAAAGCCGAGGAGCCCGGACAGAGAAGCCTCGACCTTGGAACAGTCAACAGGGACCTGCCCGAGGATCTAAGGCTGCAGGGGGGGCTCGTAGGGGGTTAAAAGTTCATAAATATAGCTGGGTACCAGACCTAAACGAGCTTTAAAAGTAATCAGTAAAATATTAAAATCAATTCTAAAACGCACAGGGAGCCAGTGGAGAGACGCTAAAACAGGGGTGATGTGCTCCCTTCTGTTAAAACCAGTGAGAAGTCTGGCTGCTGCGTTCTGAGGCGGGAGAGGGATTTGGAGTCGAGACCGGAGAGGAGGGAATTGCAGTAGTCGAGGCGGGAGAAGATGAGGGCGTTGACGACTTCAGATTCAGATTCCGGATTCAGATTCAAACTACTTTATGGAGATCGGGAGGTGTGAGAATGTTTTTAATCTTAGGAGATGGTGCGGAGGTGATAGAAGCAGGTTTGGGTGGTTTTTTTGATGTGGGAGTGGAAGGTGAGGTGAGAATCAAAAATGACAGGGAGTGATGTTTGAGGACAGGGGGCCGAGGTGGGTTTGGATGTGGGATATGGATGGAGGCGGGTTGATGAGGAGGACTTCTGATTTGGAGGTGTTGAGCTGTAAAAAGTTATGGGCCATCCAACGGTTCACATCATTAAAACAGTCGACCACAGCAGCCAGGCTTCCAGGGTCGTTTGGTCTCAGCGGGAGGTATATCTGTGTGTCGTCCGCATAGCAGTGGAAGGACACGTTATGACGGGGTATAACATGTCCCAGGGGGAGCATATAAATAGAGAATAAAATGGGACCTATAATAGAACCTTGCGGCACACCACAGGTAATGGGGGCTGTTGAGGAGGTAAAATCACCCATGGTGACCGCAAAGGTTCTGTCTAAAAGATAAGAATAAAACCAACCAAGTGCGGTATCTCTGATACCCACTCACAGTTTGAGGCGATCCAATAAAATCCTGTGGTCGATCGTGTCGAAGGCTGCGCTTAGGTCTAGAAGAATTAAAATAGAGTACCCTCCGCTGTCTGTGGTAAAAAGAAGGTCATTTAAAACTCTAAGGAGGGCTGTCTCAGTATTGTGTTGTGCTTTAAAACCGGATTGGAATTTCTCAAAGATGTGGTTCTCATTAATAAAATCTAAAATCTGTATTGAAACAATTTTCTCTAAAACTTTGGATAAAAAAGGAAGTTTTGAAATGGGTCTAAAATTGTTAAAATCAGTAGTGCTTAAATTAGGCTTCTTTAAAAGTGGCTGGACCACAGCATGTTTAAAACTGGATGGGACAAACCCTTGATCCAGGGACTGATTGATGATTGATAAAATGGAGGGTCAAACCACATTTAAAAAATCTTTGAGAAATTTGGTGGGGATGACATCGAGGCTGCACGTGGTTGCTTTCATGTGGAATAAAATATCAGATAAAAGAGAAAGGGATAAATAAGGGATAAATAATTAAAATCCAGAGTTTCTATGTTAATAAAAATTGCTTGGCTGGGAGCAGAGATTTGGGCCTGGATAGCTGTAATCTTGTTGATAAAATGGGGTTTGTAATGGAATTTAAAACTTGAAATAAAACTCCAGTATTTGAAATGTTTTGACTCATGGTATTTGAATAAAATAAGGTTGTTGCCTCCTTGACTACGTGTTGATACTGTTTGAGGCTGTCTTTCCAGGCGAGGTGAAATATTTTGAGGTAAGTCTTTTTTAAGGCAAGCTGGAGTTTGCCTTAAAACTCCAGCTTTGTCCTGTTCTGAGCGTCTTGTGTGCCAGTGATCACTTAGGTTCTCATTGATTGGTTGTAGTTCTGCAATATGCATCTCTAGCGTTCACCAGATGCCTCACCGTCCCTGCTGCATTGCAAAAGCACATCTGCCGTGTTGGACAAAAGTGAGTACTGCAATGTACATGTGAATATTTGCACCGACGTACATTCCATTGACTTTGTATGTAAACTCGCCTAGGCTAGGCTAAACTAAGGACAGGCTAAGATGAGGTTATTTTAAGCTAAGGTTATGTGTTAAAAAAGTGTAAAACAGTGCAACAGTCACTGACCTGAGCTCCATTTGTGCCGCAATAACTGTAGCTGTAGGGTGGTGGCGCTCACCCAGGTGTCCAGGTTCTGCTCCACACTGTACAGAACAGGGACAGGGGGTCAGGGTCAAAGTCCGGATTAGGGTCAGGGTGAAGGTCAGTGTCAGGGTGAGGGTTAGCTTTCCAAACATTGAAGATCTCAGAGCACTGTTCAACCAGTTATCTGGGAATGGCACCAATGCAAATTTACCAAGACGCGGCTGTCTTCCCAAACTCACACAAACAAGGAGAGCCGTGATCACAGATGCAGACAAGAAGCCAGACAAGAGGCCAGTGGTAACTCTGAAGGAGACGCGGACCTCCACAGGTCATCTGGGGGAATCTGTATATGGGACAGAGGCGTACTCTCCACAGATCTAATCTGTGAAGGCAAGTCGTACGCTTTGTTGTGACAAAATGCAGTCTGAATATTTTCTACACTGATCACAGTCAATACATTAAAAATCCTGTTTAATCTGGTTGTCACGTTAACAAACAGCGGTTTTAAGTAGCAGGTCCTAAGTAGCTCTGAAACAGTTGCTGCTTATCCACTGGAGGAATGCTAACTTTTTGAAAAATGCTAGCGAAGCATTTAGCATTTTACTTTGGACTAGAGCAGAGAAAATGGTCCGAACCAAGCGGCTGCTCCACCTTGTCACCTGTCCTGCTCCACCTTGTCACCTGTCCTGCTCCACCCAGAGGCTACTCCACCTCTGCTGCTGTGACCCGTCCTGCTCCAACCAGTGGCTACTCAATCTCTGCTGCTGTGACATGAACGGCTGTTGCTGATTATTACTATTGCTAGTGTGACGAAGTGAGTCTTGCAACTCCACTTGTCCCTTTGTGTACACCCTTGGTTCCACACACACATACAGATTCTCCCAAATGCACTCTCATATCCCCAGCCTTGTATGTGTGAGTTTGTCAGTTCCATAAACTCACTGATTCACATGCACAGATTCCATTTTACAGCATTTAACTTCATTAAAAACACCAAAACACTATTGTAAGCTTAAACCTGTTTATTTGTGTTTAAAAGGAAGAACTCTGCTTCTAACATACCTGCTCCATGCAGCACAAGATTAAAGGGGAGGGCCGCAGAGCATTTCCTGCTTTTAAACCCCATAGGAGCAAGCCCCGGTGATCCAAGATGGCGCCCTATTCAAATGAATGGCTTGTGCTCAGTAGCGCATGGGACTTCATGGAGACCGGGAGATTAGCTGAACTCGCCTATATTTGGGCATCGTCTGGTCCTCCCGGTTCTGCGCAGTGGATTATCTCCCATGATGCGTTGCGCTATCTCCCATGATGTGTCGCGCCAAACGTGCATGTGTGGCTTTCATGCACGCGCACAGAGGGGCTCGGCCGTGCTCTGACCAATCAGAGCTGTTCATCAGAGCAGCGGAAGAGCGGAGCCAGAGCGGGAAGGAAACGAGCAGAGTTTGTGGCAGTTAAGTGCGGATTTAAAGAAAACCGAAGGATTTAAGAAGAAAAAATTCAGGATGGCAAGGGACACTAAAATCCCCAAAAAATCCAATCTTTATGAAAGCTGTAGGCTCTCTGTCAGCTGAGGTTGTGCTGTTTTAATTTACATTTTCTGGGTAGCCCTCGTGAATTTAGTCTGTAGAACCACGGGCGCCCCCTGTGCCCATGGGTGAGACAGCTGTAAGCTAGTTAATACCCTGCTGCTTCCTGCTTCTCGAGAGAGCGGTCGTGTCTCTCTGCTCTGCTTTTGCTTTGCCTTTTAATCTCCCTGAATCTTTTTTCATTTACATTTTTTGTTTCTCCTTTAATCATTTTATTTACAAAACGAGGATTACTTCTTCTACACACTTCAGCTTTGTGGAATTTTCAACATTAGTCATGTCGGGACGGAAGAGACGGAGAAGCGTCTGCGGTGGCTGTTGTGCTTTGGAAAATCCAGCTTAAACATCTCTTCAAACACGGATATCTATTGTGGAAACAGAAATGGGACTTAACCCGACTCTTCCAATGAGTGAAAATGGGACGAATGGACAGACTGGAATGTAAGTTATGACGTCATTTCTTTTCCCAAAATCAACAATGAGAATTATTGGAACAATTGTGGAGCCAAACCCAAAGTTGACAAAGCTAAGAATGACAATAGGAGTGAAATAAGGCCACAACTAAATGTTCTGAAGACTTCAAACCGCTTTTTACCCCTTTCTGAAACAACAAAGCTGCTAAAAACTGCAGCGCCTCCACCAAGGACAAACTGTATCCTTATCGGAGATGGCTCGGTGAAAAAAATGTAAACATGGAGTCCCATGCTCACTGTCTCAGTTCACTCTGCTAAAGTTGCTGAGATAAGAACTCTTCTGCCTAGAGTGTTATCTGAGAACAGTGGTGTGCGTACATTATTGATCCACACGGGGGCGGTAGATATCTATGAGAAGGCAAGCGAGAAGTTACGAATGGATTTAACGCTGTTACTGGATGACCTCAAGAAAATGGACATAACAATTTTTCTTAGTGGCCCACTGCCAAATATAGATGGAAAAATGGAGAAGTTTAGCCGTCTGTATCAGCTAAATACATTTTCTACTCAATGAGTGTTCACGCAGAGGACTGGCTTCATTGAAAACTTTAATCTGTTCTGGAATAGGCACGAGCTTTTTAAAGAAAAAGGCCCACATCTGAACAACTACGGAGTAAAAAGTGCTGATGGATAACTTTGCATCTGCCCTAAGACCTCAGCCTGCGCAGCGCGTGCAGCCGTTGAAAGGGAGAAAGAAGAAGCAAAGGGCACAGACATCACGACCATCTCCACCGACTCCCGAGGTCTCTGCACCCCACCGCCTCAAAAGAACTCCACACCTCCACGATTCAAGAAGAACTCAACACCTCCAAGGTTCCAAAAGAACTCAACACCTCCAACGGCTTCGAAAGAGCTCAACGCCTCCACCCCCAGCATCATCAGCAGCTGCCACATCTTCATCAGCGCCATCAGCATATACAGCACCACCAGCAGCAGTGGATACAGCCGCAGCAGTGGCTGCTCCATCATCTTCAGCAGCAGCAGTGGCTGCTCCATCATCTTCAGCAGCAGCAGTGGATACAGCAGCAGCAGTGGCTGCTCCCATCATCTTCAGCAGCAGCAGTGGATACAGCCGCAGCAGTGGCTGCTCCATCATCTTCACAGCAGCAGTGGCTGCTCCATCATCTTCAGCAGCAGCAGTGGCTGCTCCATCATCTTCAGCAGCAGCAGTGGATACAGCAGCAGCAGTGGCTGCTCCATCATCTTCAGCAGCAGCAGTGGCTGCTCCATCATCTTCAGCAGCAGCAGTGGATTACAGCAGCAGCTAGTGGCTGCTCATCAACCTCAGGCAGCACCTTCCACCCACCTACTCAGCTCCCGTGAAAGCATTCCCCCATACTACCCAGGCCAATACAGCCAAGGCCTGTACTGGGGAATTTCCCTCAACCACCTCTGCATCTCCACCAAAGAACGCCCTACATACACCTCTCCATGAACCCGCTTTGGAGAGGTCCCTTCCAACCTCTCACCATTCTGTGCTTGCTTAACAATCACACTCCATCGAAGAGGGAAAATGAGACGACCTTTTCCCTTGTTTTCTATCCCCGCCTTCACTACTGGATTTACCGACAACACCTGGCAGCCTGCTGTACTATTCGGCTCGATCAGAAGACTAGTTCCTCCACACCCACACTGTCCAGATCAAGACGTCCTATCTAACATTCAAAACTACCCCCCCCATTAGAACGTACTCGTTCCAAAGCCACCTAGGGCTCCCAACTCAAATTCTCCCACAAAATCCACCCGTCCCTCCTCTAACCCCATAAGTATTTCCACCCCCCCCTCCTGCTCATTAGCTCCCCCCCCCCACCCCCCCCTAACTCACACCAAGAAACCCTCCACCTCCCACTCCCCCTCGTCCACCACCCTACTCAGCCTGGCCCCACCCAAACCCATCACCAAAAACCCATCCTCCTTACAAACCCCTCCCCGTCCAACTCCAAGAACCACCCCGCCTCTCCATCTCCTCCTCCCCCCCCCCGCCTTCCCCTAACCCCTCTTTCTCTAAACACTAGGAATGCACAGGGTCTCTGCTTCGCAGGCCCACTAGGCAGTCCTAGTTAGAGGAGAGACCCGGCTGGGGCCCTGTCATAAGCCACCTGTGCCATTCCCTTATGATAACACAAAGAATACATAACAGAAAAACATCTGGATTAAATCAGTCTAATCAGGAAAATCTAATTCTTGTTCCGTGTAATAATCTACATGCCGACCTACAACCGCTGAGCCACGAAAACTTTTTGAAACTTGCTATGCTAAATGTCAGATCTCTTTGATAACCAGTCCGTTTTTAATCATTCATTTTACACTTTTGTTATTCTATATAAGCTAAGATCTTATGTTCATAGGGCCTGAAACATGGCTCTGACAAAATACAGAAAAATGCAAGTTTAATAGAACGGCATCACCACCCAAATTTCTCAAATTTGAATCTGAAATACGGGAAAACAAAAAAGGAGGAGGCTTAGCTGCATTTTCAGAGACCACTTTGCTCCCATAAATCTGTCTCTCTGGGAAGTTTCCGCTTTTAGAATATGTGTCGTTTTAACATAACAACAAAACAATCTCCTCCAATACTTTTCGTTGTCCTATACAAGCCGGATACCGCAGACATGTCACAGTTTTATTGATAATTTTAACAGAGTTGGGCTTCAGTTGATGCACAGATATTGATATTATCAGTTATTACAGGTGCATTTTAATATTCATCTGTGGTTTAATGTTGAAGACAGTAATGCTAAAGAGCTGAGTTTCTCATTCCTTGAAACTTTTGGTCTCACTCAGCAGTAGTGGCCCCACCCACAGCAAAGGCACACGCCTAGGACCGGTTAGTTACAAAGGGGGGGCGAACAATTTATAATGAAACGTGGTCGATGTTGCGCTTTCGGATCATTGTTGTATATTTTTTGACATGTGCTTTCACCTTAACACACCACCATGTGGACTCCTGCAACTGTTACGAAGAAGGACACATAAATGAAAATACGGGTGAACTATTTATGGGAATGAGACACTTGAGATGCATCGTATTCTACTGTATAGATGGAACGTTTAAACATCTGTCACCTCTAGTACTTTTGAACAATTTCTGGACACCTCGCTCCTGGTATGGGGTTAAAATGTGAAAAATATGCGAAGGCGCCGAGGGCTAAGAGCGCAGACTCGGTCAGAGCACAAAAGACGAGAGTGAGCCGGAGGGACCGAGGCGCAAAGTGGCGAAACGGTCCAACCTCCAGGTTGATTACAAAGATCTTCAAAGATATAGTTGCTGCGAGTTTAACCAGATGCTACGTAGTACATGATAGAAAGGGTATTGTTCTGAAAACTGATGAAGCTGCAGCAACAATCTGCGTGTTCTGTTTTTCAACAGTTAATAGATTAACAAACCCCCCGGTTCAAATGCCAGTAGAGCTAACTTCCAAACGTAAATGTAATGAGTTTGCACATTTTTTCAATGACATTGTTCAAGGCATCAAAAACCAGCCATTGTCTCCAATCACACAGATAACAACCAACAGCCAGAAGGCTCTTTGGCTAACTTACTTTCCCCTGTAAATATCAAACTGTCCGATAGAGTTTAATCTCCATTTGAGCTCCTCCTCATGCAGCCGGATATTCTCTACCCCACTTAGATTTCTAAAGTCGGGTTCTGAGCAGTATATCTCTAGTTAACCTTCACTCACACAGAATAGTAACATGTCCCCTTATATCTGGAATATTCCCAAAGGCGCCCTGACAACTGCATCACAGGCCCCTGCTAAAAAAGAGCAGTCCTGATCTACGGTAACTTAACAACTATCGTCTCCATCATCAAAGTCTGGCCAGTTATGGGGGATCAAAGTCCTGGAAAAGTTGTCTACCTAACGCCACTTACTAGATTTTCTTATAATCAACCTCTGTCATTTGATTATTTTCAGCCGGCTTCTAGACCACCACAAGCACTGAGACTACTCGCTCTCGTTAAAGGTTTACAAAACGATATCCGGCTGAACACGACGCAGGCAAAGTCTCACAATCCTATTCCTGTTAATCTAAGTGCTCTGCCTTTGATACTGTCACCAGTGAGATCCCTTACAGAGACTAGAGGACTGAGTTGGGCTCGCTGGCAACCGCGCCCCGAAGTTCTTGGTTTAGATCTATACCTTGAAGCAACAGGAAGTCAACTTTGTGAGTGTGGGAAAACTGTGGTCTCAGATCATATGGCCCTGACCTGTGGAGTACCACAGTGGTCCGATCCTCGGGAACCCGCTCTTCTGTCAATCTCTACATCTCCGTAGGTTCAGTATTCTATTACGCAGAAACAAATGTTCCATTTCATCATAACTATGCAGACGACACTCTAGATCATGTCTCACTGACTGCTAGGAGAACATGGTCCAGTGGACTCAACTCCTTCACTGTATCCAACAGATCATGAGTGGAGGCAATCTTCAACTTCCTTCCCTAAACCAGACTAAACTGAAATGATGTCTTTGGTCCCCAGAAACAAAAGAGCAAGCGATCCATTCTGTCTCCCACAGATCCCATCCTCTCCCTAATAAACCCTTCAAACAAGGTCACAGAAACTCTAGGGTAAAATATCTGGGACTCAGACTTAAATTTTTAAATAGCCACATCCAAATCGGTAACATCAGCACTTTTTTACCATCTAAAAACATTGCCAGGATCAAAAACAGATTGTGTCTAAAGCGGCTGACTTGGAGATATCCATGCATTTGTCTCCAGTAGGTTAGAACTACTGCAATGGACTGCTCACAGGTCTGTCCCAAATAACAGGCTGTAAAACTGCTGCTGTACATTCAAAAATGACAGCAGCTCGAGTCGCATGACTAGAACCAGGAAGTACGACCATATTAGTCCGTCCTCAGGTCTTCTGCACTGGCTTCCTGTGGCTCAGAGAATAGACTTTTAAATCAGCTCTTGCTTGTGTACAATCTCATCTCCTGGCCTCGCACCAAAATATATTAGTGACATGTTAGTCCCATATGAACCACCCGGACTCTGAGGAGCACAGGGACTGGACTCCTGTTAGTGCCCAGAGTCAGAACTAAACATGGGGAGGCTGATTTTTCAGATTGACTGGAACGGAACCTCCTCTCTGCAGTTTAACCATTGGTTTTTAGTATTTCTTTATTTTTTATCGTCATTTTTTTTTGACACGTTTCACAGCTTTCATTTCATTTTTTTTTTGACAACAATTTCACATTTTCAACAATTTCCACAAGTTATACATCAAAACGTTCCACATGTTTGGGAGATTATTGCTATTACTTTTGGGACTTCAGCGATTTCCGGTTTTTCCGCAATCGGACAAAAATCTGCATTGAGAATTCTGCAATGCATTTTAATAGGCCCATGCATTTTAATAGGACTTCAGCTCTTTCAGACATTTCTACAGTTTCAATGATTCAACAGTTTCAAGGATTCAACAGTTTCAAGGATTTCAGCAGTTTCAAGATTTCAAGAGTTTCAAGGACTTCAACAGTTTCAAGGACTTCAGCAGTTTCAAGGACTTCAGCAGTTTCAAGGACTTCAGCAGTTTCAAGGACTTCAGTGTAATCATGCAACCTAATAGGGATTTTTCCATGTAAACCAGTATAATGCAACTTAATAGGGATTTTTCCATGTAAACCAGTATAATGCAACTTAATAGGGTTTTTTCATGTAAACCAGTATAATGCAACTTAATAGGGTTTTTTTTCATGTAAACCAGTATAATGCAACTTAATGGGGATTTTTCCATGTAAACCAGTATAATGCAACGTAATAGGGTTTTTTGTAAACATGTAAACCAGTATAATGCAACTTAATGGGGATTTTTCCATGTAAACCAGTATAATGCAACTTAATAGGGTTTTTTCCATGTAAACCAGTATAATGCAACTTAATAGGGTTTTTTCCATGTAAACCAGTACAATGCAACTTAATGGGGATTTTTCCATGTAAACCAGTATAATGCAACTTAATAGGGTTTTTTCCATGTAAACCAGTATAATGCAACTTAATGGGGATTTTTCCATGTAAACCAGTATAATGCAACTTAATAGGGTTTTTTCCATGTAAACCAGTATTATGCAACTTAATAGGGATTTTTCCATGTAAACCAGTATAATGCAACTTAATAGGGTTTTTACATGTAAACCAGTATAATGCAACTTAATAGGGATTTTTACATGTAAACCAGTATAATGGAACTTAATAGGGGTTTTTACATGTAAACCAGTATAATGCAACTTAATAAGGATTTTTACATGTAAACCACTATAATGTAACCTAATAGGGGTTTTTACATGTAAACCAGTATAAAGCAACTTAATAGGGATTTGTACATGTAAACCAGTATAATGCAACCTAATAGGGATTTTTCCATGTAAACCAGTATAATGCAACTTAATAGGGATTTTTCCATGTAAACCAGTATAATGCAACTTAATAGGGATTTTTCCATGTAAACCAGTATAATGCAACTTAATAGGGATTTTTCCATGTAAACCAGTATAATGCAACTTAATAGGGGTTTTTACATGTAAACCAGTATAAAGGATAACAGTTTAAAGGATATCAGGAGCTTCAAATACTTCAGGAGTTTCAAAGATGTTTAAAGTATTTTAACAGTTTCAAGGATTTCAAGGATTTTTCAGCTAAATTCCACATTAGATCTGTTCCGCAGTCAATCGCAATGGCTTCAGCCATTGCAAGTTTCTAGTTATTTATGATTTTAATGCTATCTTGTTCAGCACTTTGAGTTGCCTTGTATGAAGTGCTATCAAATAATTGCTGCCTTGCCTGCTAACCAGTTATCATTAGGAGTGAGACCTTTCTGGTTCGCCATTAAAGGAGGGTTGTCAATTAAGCGTTTCAGGAGTTTAATTTCATTTGTATCATTATTGTTTAACTGTGTTTATGCTATGTTACTGTCTGTGCAGTAATTTATTGATTGACTGCGGAACCTTCCGCAGTCAACCATTGGTTTTGTATTTCTTTATTCCGTCATTTTTTTTGACACGTTTCACAGCTTTCACATTTTCAACAATTTCCACAAGTTATACATCAAAACGTTCCACATGTTTGGGAGATTATTGCTATTACTTTTGGGACTTCAGCGATTTCCGGTTTTTCCGCAATCGGACAAAAATCTGCATTGAGAATTCTGCAATGCATTTTAATAGGCCCATGCATTTTAATAGGACTTCAGCTCTTTCAGACATTTCTACAGTTTCAATGATTCAACAGTTTCAAGGATTCAACAGTTTCAAGGATTTCAGCAGTTTCAAGATTTCAAGAGTTTCAAGGACTTCAACAGTTTCAAGGACTTCAGCAGTTTCAAGGACTTCAGCAGTTTCAAGGACTTCAGCAGTTTCAAGGACTTCAGTGTAATCATGCAACCTAATAGGGATTTTTCCATGTAAACCAGTATAATGCAACTTAATAGGGATTTTTCCATGTAAACCAGTATAATGCAACTTAATAGGGATTTTTCATGTAAACCAGTATAATGCAACTTAATAGGGTTTTTTTTCATGTAAACCAGTATAATGCAACTTAATGGGGATTTTTCCATGTAAACCAGTATAATGCAACTTAATAGGGGTTTTTACATGTAAACCAGTATAATGCAACTTAATAGGGTTTTTTCCATGTAAACCAGTATAATGCAACTTAATAGGGTTTTTTCATGTAAACCAGTATAATGCAACTTAATAGGGTTTTTTCATGTAAACCAGTATAATGCAACTTAATAGGGTTTTTTTTCATGTAAACCAGTATAATGCAACTTAATGGGGATTTTTCCATGTAAACCAGTATAATGCAACTTAATAGGGGTTTTTACATGTAAACCAGTATAATGCAACTTAATAGGGTTTTTTCCATGTAAACCAGTATAATGCAACTTAATAGGGTTTTTTTCCATGTAAACCAGTACAATGCAACTTAATAGGGATTTTTCCATGTAAACCAGTATAATGCAACTTAATGGGGATTTTTCCATGTAAACCAGTATAATGCAACTTAATGGGGATTTTTCCATGTAAACCAGTATTATGCAACTTAATAGGGATTTTTCCATGTAAACCAGTATAATGCAACTTAATAGGGATTTTTCCATGTAAACCAGTATAATGCAACTTAATGGGGATTTTTCCATGTAAACCAGTATTATGCAACTTAATAGGGATTTTTACATGTAAACCAGTATAATGCAACTTAATAGGGTTTTTTTCATGTAAACCAGTATAATGCAACTTAATAGGGTTTTTACATGTAAACCAGTATAATGGAACTTAATAGGGGTTTTTACATGTAAACCAGTATAATGCAACTTAATAGGGATTTTTCCATGTAAACCAGTATAATGCAACTTAATAGGGTTTTTTACATGTAAACCAGTATAATGCAACTTAATAGGGGTTTTTACATGTAAACCAGTATAAGGGAACTTAATAGGGGTTTTTACATGAAAACCAGTATAAAGGATAACAGTTTAAAGGATATCAGGAGCTTCAAATACTTCAGGAGTTTCAAAGATGTTTAAAGTATTTTAACAGTTTCAAGGATTTCAAGGATTTTTCAGCTAAATTCCACATTAGATCTGTTCCGCAGTCAATCGCAATGGCTTCAGCCATTGCAACGGTTTCTAGTTGTTTATGTCTACAGATACATACATACATTGTTGAGTATTAATGCATATTCCAGCTGAGTGGGAGGAGCCAATCAATTTAGGCCATGTATATATGCTAGGTGTGCTGTCTATTCGGGGGAGAAAAAGGATTCACTCCCAATGTTGTCTTTGGAGAAAGACCATGTACATTTTAGGAGCACTGTAAATAAAGTTTTGGGCCTTTCTATTCGTTCTTCTGCGACTTGGACCTCTCATGCTACACAAACTCAATGTTAGCTTATGAAGATGATCAATTTTATGTCTTATTTTTGCTGCTACAGGGATCAATAAAGTGTCTATCTATCTTTTACCTGGTTGCAGGGGTGGATGCTGGTGGTAACAGAGGGATCACAGAGTTGCTCAGACATTCGCACAGAGGACAAAGAAATTCTCCTTTTTCGACGTTGAAACTGGTGTTTCCACGGAGACGCTGCTGACGCCGCTGCTCCTTCTGGTGCACGGCCTCAAAGTACCTGAAATATTATAAAAATGTATACTATATATTTTTCAATTAAATTTTTTATTGACAAAACTTCATAGTCATACAAGTTATACAAATTTATATTGTAGACTTGATCGGTGTTTTGTAAAAGGCAACTCCCAGGATGCTGTATTAGCTTATAGGCGGGACCCCAAAAACAAAACATGTAAAACAAATGTGACAATTTATATCATTATAAATTGTCACATGTATAAATTGTCACGTTTGTTATACATGTTTTGTTTTTGGGGTCCCGCCTATAAGCTAATGTGCTGCAGTACAGACCTCTGCCAGCAGGTGGCGTGCATGGTGTGTCCACAGCTCGCAGTGTGGATCCCCAAAGAGAGAGCGGGATTCATGAAGAGAACGTCTAAAACAGGAGAGGTCTTTAGGGTCAGGGTTCTGCTGCTGTATCACCTCTTCTCTGTGATTGGCTGAGGAAAGGGGGCTGTCCTCACCTCTGCTCTGTGATAGGCCAGATGATGATTGTCGGTTCTGTGAGAGGACGGTGGATCTCTGGACAAAAGCGGCGAGAACCATCACTCTGTTGTGAGAGCGGACCTGCAACATAGACACTAGTGAAGCTCCTGATGACAGCTCTACACAGACACTAGTCTGACACAAGACTGTTCGTTTGAACTGTCTGATGAGGAAAGGCTTTAGTTTCTCTTCAAGTATAAGCCATTTTGTTTGTGAAGGTTCTTATAATAATAAGACAAGAAAGTAAAGAAAGCTAGTTCTGCTTGATTACCTGACATGTTTCGGCGGTAGACTTCCGCCTTCATCAGAGGTGACATGTGATGGTGTGACGCGTCTCTTATCAGCTATTATTGCCGGATCCCTCAGACTGATCGCATCCCTTGCCCTCGTCCTTCATCTGAAGAACTTTTTCAAGGGAATGAAATCTCAGACCGCACGTTGGAGATTTATAACCTATGGGTGTGGTTAGTCACACTCTAATCCTGATGCTAACTCCTTAACAAACTAGGATCTGATGTGGGAGGGAGCAAGTCTAACGACCCTAAGGCCCCTAGGAGATTGCTCGAGTGGAGTGCATGTCTCCCCACTCCTAACTCAGGAGACTCCACCAAATCCATCTCTCCAGTCATCCTCTCAACCATTACACACTGCATCTCTGACGTCAAATTCTGGATGAACCACAACTTTCTGAAACTTAACAGCAATAAAACTGAACTCCTCATACCGGACCCAAGTCACTCCTTCCCCCTGCTCAAAACATCTCCCTCAACATTGACAGCCACACAGTCACTCCCTCCCCCTCTGTGCGCAACCTCGGCGTTATTATGGACTCCACCCTCTCATTTAGACCCCACATTAACCTCATCTACAAAATATCATTTTTTCCTCCTCTGCAACATCCCTTGCCTCCTCCCCTCCCTCTCTCAATCCACTGCTGAAATACTGGTTCATGCCTTCATCATCTCCAGACTGAACTACTGCAACAACCTCCTCTTCGGTCTTCCTTCCACTCATCTCCAAAAATGACAATACATCCAGAACTCCAGAGACCACATCACCCCCGTCCTCAAACAACTCCACAGGCTCCCTGTTCCATATCGCATCCAATACAAGATCCTCCTCATCTACAAGTGCCACCATAACCTGGCCCCCTCTTACCTCACTGACCTCCTCCATTATCACTGTCCCACCTGCCGCCTCAGATCCACTGACTCCAACCTCCTCACTCCCATCAGAACTAAGCTGCCCTGTCTCTCTGGAACTCACTCCCTCAACCCATCAGAAACTGAGACTCACTACCGAACTTTAAAATCTCTTCTCAAAACCCACTTGTTTCAGCTTGCCTTTCCTTAATTGTTTATTTTATGTGTTTTGTAAAGCGTCTTTGAGTGTCCAAAAAAACGCTTTATAAGTTTGATGTATTATTATTATTATTTATTATTATTAAAACTTACCAGATAACAGTTAGTTACCCACATTTAACTTAAAATTCTACAGCTATCTCAAATTACGAATAACCAATTTACATTCATTTAACGTGTGTGGAGCAACTCATTAACTACTACTTTTGTTTCCCACAGGGTCGGACGAAATTACCTTACATTTTTATAAAGTTTAGGTCTGAAAATGACCATCTTGACTAGTCGATGACGTAACCTGCACTGTCCCAATTCCGCCTTTTTTGCACGCTTGTAACCTGCGCACTCAAACCCTTGCGTGCACTTCAAACAAATGCACACTTCGTAGGTGTAGGGTCCAGAAAGTCCAGAAATGGTATACAGCCCTCCCTCTCCTCCTCGTGTGTGAATTGTATGTATCCAGTTGTGATCTGAGTTCCTGTGTGTGTCCTGTTTTTACTTTTTTCTAAAATGTCGTCTACGTATCATTTCCATAGTGTTGGTCTGTATTGTTGTGGTGCTGTAAAATAAAACAAAAATGGTCATTATTGCAAAGCCCTCCTTATGTGTGCATAGTGTTGGAAGTAAGTGGATTTGGCGATGAAAGTTAAAAGTTGTGTTATGTGGCTGTGAGGTTTGTGCGTTTTTTGAGTGTTCGGTCCTCTTCAGCCCGATTGCGCCCCATTCGGGGTCCGCCCCCCCTTGCTGCAGCTTGTCCGGACCGTAGCTGACATATACATCAACTGACAATCACATGTTTCACATCCTCGTGTTCGGACAACTCTCAGCTACAACATTATCCACTTCAATTTCAGTTCAACAGACCCAGGTTCAAACAACAAACCACAATCTGACAAATCGTCATAAAGCACATGTCGAAACAAATGTTTGCTTTGGCGTCACAAGCGCCCTCAAAACAATAAGTAGCCATGCTGTCAGCACACCATTAGAAAGCCCTCTCCGAGCTGAACACAACGCTATAAGGCTGGTAACGCTAGCTCTAATACTCGCTGACCAAGCCGCAGACGAATGCCAGAAAACAAAGCCGTAAAACATCAGCGTTGAAGTAAAAGTCGACTTACTTTTGCTGTTTTTTCATCACAAGTCATTTCCATAGGAATAAAAGTCCGTTTTTTCTTGTATTCAACCTCATAGCGAGGCTTTCTAGCGACCTGGCAGATACCAGTTACTTCCTCCTTCTGTAAGAGGCCCTTTGTGATAGGCTGCACCCGTGCGTCATGTCACGTACCTCTGTGTATCTCTTCCTGTGATTGGCCACAGGTGCTGTCCATCAATACGTTTTCAATGGTTTTTGATAGCCGAAGGTGTGTTCTTTCCAAAATGGTATAACATGCCCTGATTGGCCAAAGTACCGCGGAGGCGTGTACATGCGTATAGTTGGGGCAGAAGGAGGCTGTGCGCAAACCCTTTACGCACGGCAGGTACTCGGAATTTTGACGAAATTAAAAATGGCAAAACAGCGTTATACACGCGAGGAGGTTGTAGAGCTTCTTGCTAGGGAACCGGGTGCCAAAGTTTATCTCGATGACTCTACAGACATGTTTGTGCCATTTGGCACAATTTTGGCACAGTTGGATTCCGCCTGGACTTTTTTTCCAATTCCATGTACAACTCTGCAGTGGTTTGTTTATTTGGCACAATTTTTGCTGGACTGGTCCAAAATATCGGGAACTGTCAATTTTAGTTCTTATTTGCTACACCACAGACAGGGAAAAAGCTTTTTTGAGGGAAAATATGTGTTTTTTTTTTAGGCGGAAGTTAGAATTGTCTGTTTCAACCTAATTTTATTGGCAACCAATACAATTTATCATCTTTTTTCACTTCCACAGCAATCCCCAAGGTCCACCAGGTAATTTGGTACCAAGTTTGGCCACATATCTGGCTAAATACTATATGAAACCTTAGTAAATGTAGATTATAGCTTTTTCGGGAAAAAAGGCCTCTGGGCTTAAGAGGTTAAGTCTTTCCCTGTACAATGTGTGACGTCAACGGGTGTCTTAGTAAATTATGATATGACGTCATGTGATACTAGTGTGTCGTCCTGTTCATTTGTTATGTTTTTGAGTGCCTGAGCCTGAGTTTTTGCAGTGGAGGTGGAGTGTTGCCAATGAGAGGTTTTATTATTTCAACTAGTGCTTTTGATAGGTTGTGTGTGACTAATCCTGTGCCGTCTCCTATAGGGTGTAGTGGTGTGTTTTCTTTGAGTATTTTTGGTGTGCCATACATACGAGGGGTAATATTGGCTGTGGGAAATAAATGGTTGTATTCTTTTGTAGTTATTTTTCCTCTCCTAATCAGGAAGCGAGGCGCACTGACCATCAACAGAGACAAGGGGGCTTTCACCTTGGCTCACACTTGGAATTTACTTCTCCAGAGACCACAACATGTCCGTCTGAAGGATCTGTGAGATCTGTCAGACTGTAGTGTCACAACATCACGTGTCACCTCTGATGAAGGCGAAAGTCTACCACCGAAACATGTCAGGTAATTAAGCAGTACTAGCTCTCTTTAGTTTCTTGTCTAATTAAAAAGAACCTTCAAAGCCTTTAACATAAGAGAAAAAAAAAATTACATTTATTTTTTGTTAAGTGCTTGGCTCCAACTGAACAAGACAGTCTTTGTTTGATGTTTTACTGATGTCTGCCTACACCTTTGGGTCTTATAAGCCCATACGGGCTGGGCAGGTTTATGTGCAAAATACCAAATAAGAAAGAAACTAAACTAAGTGTAGCTCCTGATGACAGCTCAACACAGACACTAGAGTAGTTCATGATGATAGCTCTACAGGCCTCACCTCCTGCTCCTCCTGACACAGGATGCAGGTCACAGGACTCGCTGAGACCAGACCGGCTCGTGCTGGTCCCACGCAGACCGGGGCTCCGACTGAATCCTCAGAGCTGCAGAGAGGAGTGAACACCTGAACATATGACCATGTGTGTGTTCATGTGTGTAATACCTGTACTTGTCCTCCTCTCTACAGAGGGGAGCTCTCTGGCCCATGTGTGTATATTTGTAGTATCTGTGCTCCTCCCCACAAAGGGCACTCGCTGGCTCATGTGTATATATGTAGTACCTGCACTTCTGCTCCTCTCCACAAGGGGCGCTCTCCCGACTCTCACAGAACAGCTCTCTGTTTTCTCTGATGAAGTGTTTCTGCATTGCGCTGATCTGAGCCATGACCTTCTCTCTTCGTAACCGTGCCATCTCCGCCTTCCTCCGCCGTTCCGCTGCCTCGCGCTCTCTCAGCGTCTGGAGATATTTATTATTTATATAAGCATGTCAAGGTGCTTATGCTACTCTAGGCTCCGCCTATCTGAAACCAGCCACAAATCATCCCTTGACGTAAGGTACAGCAAGTGTGAGGAAAAAACAGAAGTCGCGCTCACTGCTGACAACTTACTTACTGATCACAGTAGTAATCACAACTATCTCCCAAACGATGAAGCTATAGTTATTTTCACTGCACGTGAAAGTCATGTATACTGTAAAAAGAATCAAACTGACTGAAAACACATTTCTACATTTTTAAATAGTTCTATACACTGTAAAAAGCAACAACAAAAGCAGAGATTGAGTACACAAATAATTTCATTTTGGAGGGGATTGGATGATTTGGCCAATCCCCTTTCAATCCAAATCTAGGGATATTCAGACCAGGAAAAACCCACCTCCTTCACACTTGCACTTCAATACTATAACTTTTTTTTTAAAGTTCAAATTAAACATATTTTCACTTCGTGACAGTGATGACACTCTTCCACCAGAGGAGGGCAGTGTGGGTTAGGGATATGGAGTAAGAGCTGATCTCTCAGTCATCTCTTAAGCCTAGTGTATACTTGCGCGGCATGGCTTACGTTAGCGGTTGCGGTGGACCTACGTAAGCACAATTGATGTTATACTGGCGCGTTCCCCTTACGGAGTTTTGAGGAGAATGTTGTAATCCCACAACAGACCACATGAGGGCGATCACACAGGAGCGGTCCCATTTACGCTGCTACTTTGTCCTCTTCAGACAAGCTTCTGTTTGAGCTCATTACACGTGTTTCTACTGTAGGTTTATGTGATAGTTTTATGGATTCATTATTTTATAAGTCATTTCAACTGTGATGCTGTGAATAAAGACACAGTTCTTGTTGGAAACATAGTTATTATTAAATAGTTTTCAGCACAAACAGCAAAACAAAAATAGTGGTAAATATCTGAGACAAACATGAACGATTTACAAGTGCAGGAGGAAAGCAACAAACGCAGCTACGATTCAAACAAAGACAGGAACAGTGCAAAACAAACGACTGCACAGTTTATAAGTTATATATATGTTAGATATAAGTTATATATATGTTAGATATAAGTTATATATATGTTAGATAGTCCACAGTCTCCTGTATATCAGGCTCTGAGCCCAAACTGCTTTTCCTTCGAAGCACAAAGCTCTCTGCTCCATAGTGCCTCCTCCATGTCCCTGCTGCAGCCGCTTCATGCTACCTTCCAATACACACACACGGACCAATCACAGCGGAGATTCCTTGCGGCGACCCTTACGTAGTTAGAACATTTCAATGCTGCGCGGCAGGCGACGTAAGGGCCTTGCGGTGACCAACGCGTTGCGCAAGTGACGTCACGTCACCTCCGTAAGCTCCGCGCCGCGCGAGTATAAACTAGGCTTTACTCCATTAAACATGTGTGAACCTTACGTGGTCAGTGGTCACTGCAGCGGTTACACACACAGACTCCTCTTCGGAGCGCAGTCTCAGGGTCCGAATGTGAGACACCATCTGGGATAAAAAGGGAGGAAGTATTTTATTTATTGTTTATTTGGTTGTGACAGTACATGTTAATGAACACATCACTCCGGATTGTAGCCATGGGCTAATTTCCATTCGTTGTCCCACAATCGCACTCACAAACACAATTCACCCTGAACTATCGCACATCTTTTTAGTGATGGGGAAACCGGAGTACCCGGAGGAAACCTACGCAGAAACGGGGAGAAAATGCAAACTCCACTCAGAAAGGCCCTGTTCCAACCGGGATTTGAACCCAGAACCTTCTTGCTGAGAGGCGAGAGTGCTATCCACTCAGCCACCAATTAGAAATCAGAGAGAGGCCAGGGAGAGAGACCTGAGACCAGAGAGAGAGATCTGGTCTAGTTGAAGTCAGTACCGTGAGGATCCAGCCAATCATGTCTTTGTGAAGTTCTAAATGCGGCGAGTGATGAAGTGTCTCCAGCAGAGAAAGCAGAGATCCACAAGAACCAGGTCCTGAGGACAGAGGACATCACATAAACATGCATTAGTCATACTCGAGTAGCAGCAGTGGTAGTAGTTGTCGCAGTAATAGTAGTGGCAGGACTTACTCTGAATCTTGAGACTGTAGTTGAATGTCAGTTCTTCTTCACCATTTGACTCCAGTTGTTGTTTTTCTTCAATAAGAGCCATTGCAATGAGGTGTAATACCTGAACAAAACACAATATGGAGCTGAATTAGAACAAGGGGGCTGGTCTGTCTTCTTCACTTCTCCATAGATTCCACAGAGGTCGGGTTGTGTGGAAGCAGTATTCACAGTAGTCTTTATCTGCATCAGTAGCTTTGGCAGAACTCACTCTCTGCAGCATGCTCTCGGTCCAACCCGTAGACCCGTTGGTGCCAGATCCTCCAGATCCTCCTGAGGTTCCTGATGTCCCAGGTTCAGAGGACCACTGCAAGACTGTGGTCTCCAGACTCAAGAGAACATCACACTGAAGTAGATTCACCAGACTGCCAAAGAGGGGAGAGAAGGGTGGAGGCTGTGGAGGTACCAAGGCCTGACCCAGATCAGGACCAGAGCTGGGACCAGAGCTGGGACCAGAGCTTGGACCAGAGCTTGGACCAGAGCTGGGACCAGAGCTGGGACCAGAGCTGGGACCAGAGCTTGGACCAGAGCTGGGACCAGAGCTGGGACCAGAGCTTGGACCAGAGCTGGGACCAGATCTGGGACCCGAGCTGGGACCCGAGCTGGGACCAGGACCAGAAGCCTGAGTGCGGATCTTCCTCTGGGCCTCCTCTGCCTGAAACACCATACACACAATTCAGTTCAATCACTGAAGTTGGGAACGACTGCCCTGTTCTCTGATTGGCTGGGTGTGGCAGTATCCTCACCTTTGATTGGTCAGCTCGGCTGTAGTGGTGGAAGTACAGGTTAAAGTGTTTGCTCCACTCTGGCTTCAGCTCGTAGAGGCCACGACCGCTCACACCGGGCTTCCTGTAAATATATATATATTTGGGCTTGTTCACACTAAAGGGCACAAAAGTGTGACAAAAGGCTAAAAATTTGATTTTAATAATCAGAAGATATTTTATGTTTTTCATGTTTCCAGGCACCTCCTCTGTCCATTAGAAGTTGCTAGAACATAACTGTTTTATACATTAGACAAGTTTCCTATAGCGGCCCTGTTTATTTTACCTAACGGACGTGATGATTTGACGGAATGAGCTTTGTGGAAGTTTGATAGGTATTTTCAGATGTCCACAATTGATTCCAGGGCCGGAGTGGGACAACATTTCAGGCCGGGAGCTTTTCATCCATTCAGGCCAAGCAAGGTTCTAAATTTGGGTTTTTGTCATTGTATTTTGATGTTCTTTTAATAGTTTTAAGATTGACTGTCAAAACTTTTGTTTTCTTTATTTTTTTTTATATTGACTGTTTATATAATCTCGGACGTTTAAGGATTGTTGTACGTTGCTTAGCAACGTAACGTTTATGGAGTTTAGTGAGAATAAAGACACACACACACACACACACAATGAACTAAGTGTTCATTAGTGTATAACTATAACAAGCTAATCAATTATTGTAAAAAAAAAGTAGTAAGGTAAAATCACATCGTTACAGCTCATATAAAAGGAAAAATAAAAACATGTATGAACCATCAGTTGGAGAGACCACTCATTTGAACCGGGGAAGCTACACTGGGTGCACTGCTAGGCTGGCCTGGCTGTGTAGCCGACGTGTGCCGTCACATTTGTTTAATTTTGCTCTGGCCCAATGACAGTAAAGCTTTGGCCAGTGTTGTGCCAGTTCACAGCTTTTCTGAACTAGTTCAAGTTCAGTTCATACATGCTCAAAGTGAACAGTTCACGTTCGAAGTTCTCAATTTTAATTCTGAACTAGTTCAAAGTTCAGTTCATTTTACTTTTTGCGAGATATTCAAATAAATATTTTTTTTCACTACAAGCTAGAAATCACAATACGTGGTATATATATATATATATATATATATATATATATATATATATATATATATATATATATATATATATATATATATATATATATATATATATATATATATATATATATATATAATATATATATAATTATATATATATATATATAGAGAAAACAGATTTCACTCAGTTTTAAATGGAAAACAAATTGTCTGCCGTTCATGACACATAATATGAACTAATTCACGTTCAAGATCTTTATTAAAAATGTGTTGCGTTCAGTTCAACGTTTACGAAAAAATGAGCGTGTTCAATGAACGCGTTCTTTTGAACTCACGCGCAACACTGGCTTTGGCCTGGGCCTTGCTCATTGGACCAGGCCACCAGCCAGGGTAGGAGTTTGCAAAGACCGTGAGGATGAAATTAAATTTAAAAAAAAAACAAAAACAAAAAAAGACCGTGATGATAGGGCAGGCCCAGGCCACTTTGACACGCAGGCCACCGGGAGATCTCCCGATGCTCCCGATGGCCAGTCCGGGCCTGATTGATTCAGAGATTCTATTTTTTTACACAAAGTAGATGCAAAGTGATACTTTCATATTGTCAAGCAATTAAATGTGAAAACAGACCAGATTTTTTTTTCTCTCAAGTTTAATTTTTAGAGAAAAGAGGACTGTCCTCATCACGTCCGTTATACATTTTTCAGGGGTCATTTAATTAATTATTTTTTTTTTTTTTTTTTTACGATTCCTTTTTATATCAAGTGATTCCCTTCTGTTGTGTTAACCATGTAAATCTTGTGGGATTTCATCTTCTGCTTTTTCAGACTGAGGACATTTTATTTTCTATGTAACTGGCGTCACAGTAGAATGGTCCAATCAGAGGCTAATTTGGTCGTTTAAAATGTTGCTAAACATTTTTATGTCAATCTTTCCTTTTGATTTTTTCCACACTATCTCTTCAATCTGTCTGTTTGAAATCTTTTTTCCAATCTATGAAAGTAATTTTAGTTTTTAAGTTATAACCTTTTAAAGTCCAGATACTTCAATTGAACACACTCATTTATATATCTATAACCCACTACAGATAAATTATGTGCAGCTTCAGCTCTGACCTGAATGAGGCAACGCTGTCAATGACCCGCTCCAAACCAGTCTCTTTGTTTCCCTGAGAGAGAGACACAAGTTAGACAGGGACAGAGGGGGCTTCCTCTGATCAGCAAACGCAGATATCATGGTATTTATACAAAGTGGGGATATTGATTTCACACAGCAACAGATCCTAAATTGATCCTAAAATTTCTAATTAAGATATCTCAACCTGAGGCCTCAACCTGGGACCCTGATCCTGGTGCGCTCTCCTTGGGGCCCTCACCCAGGGAATCTCACCCTGGACCCTGTCCCTGAGGACCTCTCCATGGGGCCTCTGACTCACGTTGTCGTTGAGGGCCTTGACCAGCTCACTGTGAGCCATGGGTCGCACACACAGCTGGTGCATGACCTCTCTCCTCAGCTCGTCCTCGGGCTCCACCTGCCCGACTCCAGGGGTGAACCGCTCCCCTGAGGCAAACAGGAGAATCCTCATTATTATAATGTCACTATAATGTTATTAATGTGTGTGAGAGTAGCTGACAGTGAGAGGTTCTCTGTGAATGTGGAATTACGTCAGGGTTGTGTGATGTTTCAGTGGCTGTACTAGGGATGTAAATCGGTGACCGTTTAACCGGTGGTTGACCGTCACAGCGTTAACCGGTCAAAGCTGTCGGTTAAAAACGAGAAAAAGGGGAGAGGGGAGGTCTTTTCATAACGCTATTTTAAGCCCTATTTGCACGGTGTGACGAGCGGGTCTGTCTCTAGCTGTGTGCGCCAATGTATCAGTAAACTAAGGGCTGACTTTCTCGCCGTACGCGGCACATATGCACGCACACAAGCACACGCACACACGCGCGCACAGACACACTAGCACACACACACTTTCGATACGTAACATCCACACGCATCATCTCTCCCCTCTGTTAAGCCTAGTGTATACCGTCTGCTAGTTGCACACTTATATTTACACACACATACACACACACACACACATACATGTATTGTACACACACACATACCGGTCTGTCGCGCTCCTCTGTGTCACTCAGCCAAAAGAATCCTCGCAAATACACGGCTCCAGTCAATCCACTTGAAACATGTTTGTGCTGCTGGTCCTAATTGGCATCAGCTCCACAGACATCACTTTTAAACTTTAGCGGAGACCTGCGAGACGCGGCTCGTCACTTGCTGCTCTGACCATGTGAACGAGCCGTCTTTTGCTTAAAAATGCTTCAACCCGCAGCACAGCAGAATGGGAAGATTAAAGCAGTTCTCTGTGCTCAAAGGTGCCGAAGACGTTGTGGGTTTTGGCGCCGCTGTCTCGGCTCTGATCCAGTAGAACGTATAGCTGCTCTTATGAGAAGTATGCGGCTCGAAATGGCTGTTATTTCAAAGAACTATTTTAAACTATGCGGTTAACCGGTTTCAACCGGTTAATGAGGCTCGGTGGTCGGTCATGAAAATTCATAGTTTTTTACATCCCTAGGCTGTACACGGATGGAGTTGTGTGAGATGTGAATGCAAGGATGTTAGAAGGAGAGTGCGGGTTGGTGAAAGGGAATGCAAGTTGGCAATTTTCTGATGATACAGTATTGGTGGCTGACTCAGAAGAGATGTTAATGAGTGACTTTAGAAGAGTATGTCCTGCTCCACTCAGAGGCTACACCACCTCTTCTACTGTGACCCGTGACCCGTCCTGCTCCACTCAGAGGTTACTACTCCTCTGCTACTGTGACCTGAAGGGCTGTTGCTGATTATTACTATTTTTAACTTTTTAGAATTATCAATTCTATTTTTTATTTTTGCTGTTACTGGACATCTTCTCCTACAGGAATATAAAGTATCTATCTATCTATGTGAGTGCAGATGGAATCTATGCCGCACACAGGACTGAGGGTGGCAAGGATCTTGGTGCAGTGAATAGAGTGGTGAGAGGTAGGAATGTAAATGTTGTAAGTGTTGTGTGGTGCGAATACATGAAGTGTGAGAGAAAGGGAAAAAAATAAATGTAATGCGTTTTAAATGAAATTTTTGAGAAGTATGACTAGGATGGAAAGAATGAAGGTAACGGTTAGGGAGAGAACAGGTAACAGTTTGTCACCTGTCTGATAGAGCAGATGCATGTATATTAAGATGGTATGGATGGACATATGCAGAGAAAGAATAAAGAGAGATTGACAAAAAGAGTGATGATTGCATGAGCGGTGTTAGACTGAGAGGTAATCCATGGTTGGATGGGATGATGCTGTAAGGAGAATGTTGAATGTGAGCGGTTTGACAGAGGAGGAAGAGTTTGCACACAAGACAGGGAAACATGGAGAGTGATCGTGAATGCATGTAGGGCCCCCTCGCTGAAATGATGAAAACGTTATTATGTTGCTTCTGTCAAGTGTGAAGTGACCTTTGACTTTGCAAAGTGCACTACATAAATATATTTGACCTGTGATCATGATGATGAGGTGAAGCATCTCCTCGATCAGAGTGTTGTTCTGCTGGAGTACGTCCTGACAAACAGGGCCATAGTTAAAAAACAACAATAATATAAACAATAATAATGAAAAGCCATCGGACCGGCCCCTAAAGACGCAATGCACTTTTGTTTTGGTCAAAAAAATAAATAAAAGAACATACATTTTTTCCCAAAACTGAATTTTGGAAAAATTAGGTGAGTTTTTCTGCATGTTCAGGGGTTCAAATTAAGGTTCAAAAAGAAGAAGAAAAAGAAATACATAAATAGTAAAAGGAAATTTCTCACAAAGTTCAACTAGGAACAATACAGGTTTTGATGGAAATACGTATACTGTATGATACATCCTTTTAAAGCGTTGGAGCAAACAAACCCATCTGTGTCATTTTTGGTGAGCAGTGAGGCGCCTGAATATCACCTCGACATGCTGAGCTTCACAGGTCTGGGGCAGGTGGTGCCATCTTACACCGTGCTCCATAAAGTCAGAGGTCATGGACAGACTGACCTTGTTGCTGTCTCTGAATCGCTTCCGTGAGTCTGTGCTGAAAATGTGGAAAAGTTCAAATCGACTCAGAACGATCATCAGGAAGTGGTTTGGGTTCATCATGGAGGCTCCCACCTGCACACAGGGCTTATGCTAATGATAATGCACAAATGGATAATGCTAATGCACATAGGGCTAATGCATATGCTAATGCACATAGAGCTACAGATTAATGCTTTAGCACAAAGGGCTACAGGCTATTTAAGAATAAGACATTTTATTATTTGTCCCACAGTGGGGATATTTTAGTAATGTATTACAAGTTAATCAAGTCATAAAGAACAGTAGGAATGGGATAAGTGAATATTGTATTGCACAACTCTATAAACGATATAGCTCTATCCTCTATACACAAATCTTACATTTAGCATAATAATAAAGCTAATGCTAAAGCAGAAATGGCTATAGGCTAATGCACACAGCGCTACAGGCTAATGAACACAGCTCGAGCCAGCTATTCTCATCAGCCTTTTGTTTATCTGTAGCACTAGAGCTACACACAGTCAGCAGGTGGAGAGTTGGGCTGGACTCACCTGGAGCATGATGAGGTCTTTATCAAACATTTCTACACGACACTTCACGTTGTGGTAATAGTAAATCTGAAACAAGAAGACCTGAGTTAGTCCTTGTCCAGACCTAGTCCAGACCTGATTCAGTACCTGGTTGATGAGGGAGAAGCCGTTGCGTCTCCACATCCCAGCATGCACCTGTGCACAGAGCACCAGACAGCGGAGCGGCAACTCAATAAGGAGCGGAGGACTGAGCTCCCCCTAAAATAGACGACATATCATACTGAGACATGTATACTACGTTTTGTATACTGAGACATGTATACTACGTTTTGTATACTGAGACATATATACTAAGGTTTGTATACAGAGACATGTATACTAAGGTTTGTATACTGAGGTATTTATACTGTGTGGACTGAGACAAGTATACCGAGGTACGTATACTGTGAATTTTTACCAGAGGAAGTTGTTCCGGAAAACGAGAAGCGACTTCAGTCCGGCTCAAGAGAACGTGAAGACCTGAGACAAGAGAGATTTTAGCACCTCCTTTCCCTCTCACCCTCCTCCCCGTCTCTCCCCCCACTAGCCTCCTTGCCCTCTCCATCCCCCTGCCCACTCACCTCCTCCCTCTCTCCCCTCCTCTACCCCATTTATCCCAGTTGCATCTGCCCTTATATTCCTGTATTATTACATAGCCATCCAGGGGCTTCCAGGCACCTCCTGTTCTTTGTCATAGGTGGTTGTCAACATAATGAATGGAATCATTGTGCGGGGGAAACCAAGACAAGCCAGATAGAGATAAGTTACCACACCTCATTACCTGCTAACAGGCGACACAGCGGCAGGTGAATGGACACTTTTTCCTGTGACACCTGGTATCTGAACGTTTCGACCATGTGACCTGCCAGACTCAGGCTGATTGGCTGTTCGCCGTCGGCCAATCCACTGAGAGAGTGTGTGAGCGCAATAAGACAGCAGCGGTATGTTTCCATGACAACCTGCTCCTGAGTAAACAAACACACCAGCATTCAAACAACAACACTGAGGGTAACGCGTCCTGGTCCACGCGTCCTGATTGACATCATGGTCCCTTACATCAGTCCTGATCCAGTCCTGGATCATGCTGGTGATCGGGGTCAGCTTCATCTGCAGAGTGAAGGCCGCCTCCCATTCGGGCTCCATCTCTATGTGCTGCCCGACCTGCCGCACCACTGCATCCATGCCCTAGGGAGCAATAGAGTTACTGCTCCAGAGAAACCAGACATCAGAGAGACACCAGAGAGCCAGAGAGAGACCAAGTGTCTTTGGTCTCTCAGACACTCAGATCAAGAGACAGTGACAATGTGCATTCCCACGGGGCATGGTTAGTGGTAAAGGGGAGGAGTTACCTGCATACACCGCAGCAGCTCCAGAAAACAGCTGAATCCATCCATGAACTTCAGACGCAGCTCATCAGACCAGACTGTAGGCCGAGTCATCAGGACATATCTGAGAGAAAGATTCGTTTTAGTCACGCCTTAGACCTGCCTTATGGGGCGTTCAGACCACCGCTTGAACGCAGCTTCCACGCGCACTGGATGCACATTCCCTAAATTTCAGATGCGTGAATTAAGTACTGCCCTGCGGTGGTGCAGGGCAGAAGTGTCGAGGACGGGGTGGAATTGGCAGGCGGGCTTTGATGCTAACGGGGTTAAGCTAGATACTTCTTGTGTAAAGTTCTTCTCTGCCGCATCTCTGTATCCAGAGACAAAAGTGTGCCGCACATGCATTTACAGGCACGAACGGACGTCACCATAGACTTTGCATTGAAACTGGACGCCCCCTGGAGACTCGCCTTAGACCTGCCTTGGTCCTTATTTAAGATAAGATAGACTTTATTGATCTCACACAGGAAAAATTTACAACAGGAGTTATTTACAATTTTTTAGACCCGAGTCCTTACTTCAGGTCCCCTATGAGACTCTGAACTCGTCCAAACTTAAAGGCCTGTTGAGCCGTGTATCTGTCAAACTGGAAGCGTCCCTGAAGGTCTCTGTGACGGAGGAGGTTCAGAAAGGTCCTGATGATCACAGCCATGAGGTCCTGGTCAACCATCAGCATACGGGCCTAAGACAGACCAAAGACTAAGTTTAGTCCAGGGAGAAAAATAATATAAAGAGACCAGAGAGAGACAAGAGAGAAACCAAAGAAAAGGTTTAGACAATAGAGAGACCGGAGAGAGAGCGACCAGAGAGAGAGCGACCAGAGAGAGAGCGACCAGAGAGAGAGCGACCAGAGAGAGAGCGACCAGAGAGAGAGCGACCAGAGAGAGAGCGAGCAGAGAGAGAGCGAGCAGAGAGAGAGCGAGCAGAGAGAGCGAGCAGAGAGAGAGCGAGCAGAGAGAGAGCGACCAGAGAGAGAGTGACCAGAGAGAGAGCGAGCAGAGAGAGAGCGACCAGATTTGGTCAGGATCAGGGGGACTCACCAGGGATGGCACGGTGAAGATCTGCACTGAAAGGTCAGTGATGGAAAACTCACGGTCATGATCATCTTTCACGTAGTCACTCTGAAGACGCTCATAGTTCTGAAAAAATACCAAATACAAGTAACTATTACAAAAGTAGTAGTAGTTTTAGTAGTAGCAGTAGTGGCAGTAGTATGCCTCACTGACAGCAGGAGTATCACTGTATCCAACAGATCAGTGAGTGGAAAAAATAAATGATCGTCTTTGGTCCCTAGAAACAGCGAGAGCGTCATCTTTCACCTACCTCTCCCTAAAAGTGTCAAATCAGGTCAGAAATGTAGCGGTAATACTGGACTCACAAAAATATAATATCTAAAGCAGACTTGGAGATTCTTATCCATGCTTTTATCTCCAGTATTAAAACGCTGCAGCTCAAGTCCTGACTAGAACCAGGAAGTATGATCACATTAGTCCAGTTCTCAGGTCTCTGCACTGGCTTCCTGTGGCAGCTTTTCTTGTGTACAAGTCTAACTATGGCCTCGCACCAAAGTACATATGTGACACATCAGTCTCATGAATCAACTGGGACCGAGGAGCAGCTGCTGGTGCCCAGAGTTAGAACAAAACATGGAGAGGCAGTGTTTCACATTGATGCAGCTTATATCTGGAACAGTCTTCCTGAAAATGTGAGATGGGCCTCATCTGTTTAAATCCAGGTTTTAAAAAATGGTTCTGTTTAGCTGTGCATACAACTGTGGGATTTTATCATTGCTCTTTTTAATGTACAGCGATTATTTACATTTTGTTCAGCACTTTGAGTTGCCTTGCGTATCATCTTTGCTTTACAAAAAAATTCAATGTATTCTTATATGGCCCTAAATCACAACAGTTGTCATCTCAGAGGAACAAAACCGTTGAAAACGCCAACATGGATCACAACACATAGGTATTGGTCCATCGGGGGAGTTGACCAATGTCCAATAAAATTGCCTTGCCTTGCCTATGTGTGGTAGTAGTAGCAGTAGAAGTAGTAATAGTTGTACCTTGGCAAAGTGAACTGCAAACACCTTCTTGTACTGAGGATCCATGAGCAGACTGTTCATCAGGAGCTGGTGGTAAATACTGCGGGCTCCTGAAGTACACAGTACTGTAGTATTAGTACACAGTACTGTAGTATTAGTAGTATAGTAAAAGTACACAACACTGTAGTATTAGTAAACACCTTTCCACATCTTTGAGTCGTTCAGCATGAGCTGGTCCACCAGGGTCTCACCAGAACCAGACCTGGACTCCAGAGCCACAGTGCAGAGGACCCTCCGAAGCCCGTCTGAAACCAGAGACTCTGTTATAACACATGCCCCCATTACCACTTGGATGATAAGATACAGATGGGGAGCATTTGACCCCGAGTTTGGGCCAAACAAATTCGACAATACTTTCAAACTTTGGATCAAAAAAGGAGTGACAACCTTTTATTCTTTAACGGAAAATGGGAAATTTTAAGATTGTAAAAAGGACCAATATGTAAAAATCAGGCCAAAAGTGGTACTGCAGTCACAGTCAATATTTTGTAGTCTTCTCCCACTCTCCCTGACTCAGGTTGCCAGATACACACCAAATCCAGCAGCAAACACAGGGAATTATTTTATCAGTTATTTGTCTGTCTCCATTCACATTGCCATGATAGCCGTGCTAATGTTGAATGAATGTTTATTTTATTTTTTTATTTGAACATTTGAGATGAGAAAAGCAAAATAAAAAGCAGTGTAACTATACATTGCTTATGCAAAATAAATAAGCAATTGATGTCCAAAATAGGAGTGGGAAGAATGGATGTTGGAATATATTTCTTCAGCGTATCAACATCAGGGTTTGCTCAAGAGGATATCACTCTTCGATTTTTTTATTCCTTATTTTTTAAACAAACAAGTTTAAGTCCCACATCAAAAAGAGAATAACATTATTTTAAATGAGTACATGTGGTCTCAAATGATTCTTATTATAATCTGCAAATAACGGCGTGTTTTTACCTTTTACCAATTTAGAACAATCCGTCATAGAATAAATCATATATTGTTTAATCCAAAAAATGTCTCAACCAGATTCGAACCCCATCCGCTGGGGCACCGGCGCTGTTATTTAACCATACCGTCGCTTGGGGTATATCTCTATCAGTTTTGCACATCGAGAGACTGGAATTCTTTCCCATTCTTCCTTGCAAAACAGCTTGAGCTCAGTGAGGTTGGATGGAGAGCGTTTGTGAACAGCAGTCTTCAGCTCTTTCCACAGATTCTCGATTGGATTCAGGTCTGGACTTTGACTTGGCCATTCTAACACCTGGATACGTCTATTTGTGAACCATTCCATTGTAGATTTGGCTTTATGTTTTGGATCATTGTCCTGTTGGAAGATAAATCTCCGTCCCAGTCTCAGGTCTTTGCAGACAGGTTTTCTTCCAGAAAGGTTCTGTATTTCCCATCAATTTTAGCCATCTTCCCTGTCCCTGCTGAAGAAAAGCAGGCCCAAACCATGATGCTGCCACCACCATGTTTGACAGTGGGGATGGTGTGTTCAGGGTGATTTTGGTTTCATCTGACCAGAGCACCTTCTTCCACATGTTTGGTGTGTCTCCCAGGTGGTTTGTGGCAGACTTTTTATGGATATCTTTGAGAAATGGCTTTCTTCTTGCCACTCTTCCATAAAGGCCAGATTTGTGCAGTGCACGACTGATTGTTGTCCTATGGACAGACTCTCCCACCTCAGCTGTAGTTATCTGCAGTTCATCCAGAGTGATCATGGGCCTCTTGGCTGCATCTCTGATCAGTCTTCTCCTTGTTTGAGATGAAAGTTTGGAGGGACGGCCAGGTCTTGGTAGATTTGCAGTGGTCTGATACTCCTTCCATTTCAATATAATTGCTTGCACAGGGCTCCTTGAGATGTTTAAAGCTTGGGAAATCTTTTTGTATCCAAATCCGGCTTTAAACTTCACCACAACAGTATCTCGGACCTGCCTGGTGTGTTCCTTTGTCTTCATGGTTCTCTCTGCGCCTTAAACAGAACCCTGAGAATATCAAAGAGCAGGTGCATTTATACGGAGACTTGATTACACACAGGTGCATTCTATTTATCATCATCAGTCATTTAGGACAACATTGGATCATTCAAAGATCCTCACTGAACTTCTGGAGTGAGTTTGCTGCACTGAAAGTAAAGGGGCCGAATAATATTGCACGCCCCACTTTTCAGTTTTTTATTTGTTAAAAGTTTAAATTATCCAATAATTTTCGTTTCACTTCACGATTGTGTCCCACTTGTTGTTGATTCATGACAAAGAATTTAAATTTTATATCTTTATGTCTGAAGCCTGAAATGTGGCGAAATGTTGAAAGGTTCAAGGGGGCTGAATACTTTCGTAAGGCACTGTAGTAATGAAAACAATAACAACTTTAACGGGTCGTAAAACTAATTTTGATATTCAAATATCTCGGATGAACTACCGTTATCAGTTAAAGATGTATTCGAAAAGAGCATGATTTAATAATTCCCTCTTTGCCCTCTACAGGTGGGTGGAGAGGTCCTTCCTCAAGTGGAGGAGTTCAAGTATCTCGGGGTCTTGTTCACGAGAGTATCGGTGCAGCGTGCGCAGTGATGCGGTCGCTGTATCGGACCGTTGTGGTAAAGAGGGAGCTGAGCCGAAAGGCAAAGCTTTCGATTTACCGGTCAATCTTTGTTCCCTCCCTCACCTATGAGCTTCCTCTGCAGAGTGGCTGGGAGGAGCTCGGAGTAGAGCCGCTGCCCCGGGGAAGACCTAGGACACGCTGGAGGGACTATGTCTCTCAGCTGGCCTGGGAACGCCTTGGGGTCCCCCCGGACGAGCTGGAGGAATTGTGTGTGGATAGGGAAGTCTGGGCGTCTCTGCTTAGACTGCTGCCCCCGCGACCCGGCAACGGATAAAGCGGAAGAAAATGGATGGATGGATGGATGATTTAATAATGCCTTTTGAAATATTGGGGCCATTTGACATGGAAATATTACATATTGCTACTTTAATAGCCTCAAGCGGAATTTCAACTTGCCAATTCTGACTTCTTCAGATATTTGCAATTGAGGAATTACTTTGAACACATTAGCTCAAAAACAGATATGAAAGACCCAATATTACTTATATTCCTTAAAGCATACAATAATACAACTACTCAAGGTGCAATTTCTAAAATGTACAAGGCCTTTCAGTCCAGAAAAACACATTCCACTGAATATATTAAAGAAAAATGATCTTTTACCAAATCAAATTTTGATTGGCTTAATGTGTGTGAGTCCCAATAGAGATGTACAAACTCACATACTTGGCGAGAATTTAATTGGAAATGTTTGGTGCGCTTCTTTATAACTCCAAAGCAAAGGGTGCACACTGGGGGAGGGAGCGGCGGAGGTTGGAGGCAGTGTGGGGCTCGGGCTGCAGATCATGGGCACATTTGTGGGAATGCCCAAAGTTAAAGCAATTCTTCACACCATAATAATATTCTGAAAATCAATATACCATTGCAGTTTACCACCCTCTTCCTGAATTATTTGGACAACCAGACTAGATGTAAAATCTATTTTCTATTATGATCTCTGCTGCTAAAAAGGCTATTACAAGGCGATGGCTGCTCCCCGAGCCCCCCACTGAGTGGAGGAGTGTTGTAGGTCAGGTTTATCAAATGCAAGCGATTACGTTTTCTATTTCGTATAAGTAAACAAATCTTTATTCGATAATTATTCGATTTATTGATATACTGTATCTCCCTTTTACTCTGTGATGTGGAATATGCTTTGAATTTTATTTTATTTTACATTACCTACCAAATGTGTATTTTGATTTATTTTAATTTTATTTTATCTCTCCCTTCCTGTAAATAGTTACACCTTTTTTAATTAGATGTGAAAAAGATTGTGGATTACAATGTAAGTTTGAAAACATGTAAAATTGTCCTGTTTAACTGAAATTCACTGTCTGAAAATAAAGATAACAAAAAAAAAACACATGCCCCCAACCCTTATGTCCAATTATCGGTTTTCAAACTCTGTGGGGGCGCGTGTCTGTGTGTGACACCCGTGTGTGTGTGTGACACCTGTGTGTGTGTGTGACACCTGCGTGTGTGTGACCAGTGTGTGTATGTGTGTGTGACACGTGTGTGTATGTGTGTGTGAGATGGTGTGTGTGTGACCTGTGTGTCTATGTGTGTGTGAGTGGGAGATGGTGTGTCGTGTGTGTGTCTGACCTGAGTGGGACATGGTGTGTCATGTGTGTGTGTGTGTGTGTGTGTCTGACCTGAGTGGGACATGGTGTGTCGTGTGTGTCTGACCTGAGTGGGACATGGTGTGTCGTGTGTGTCTGATAAGATAGACTTTATTGATCTGGGTGTGTTTTTTTTTTTATTTGTCCATGCCATATTACACACTTACATCATGTATATTCCCTTTACAATTGTGCAACATAAACAAATAGGAACAGAAGGAAGACAAAAAAGTCTTATAAACCCTGTCCCTCGTTTTGCTGGCTGCAAAGACATCTTAACATTTCCACCCCCAACATTATCCGTCACCCAACCCCCACATCACCTGTCACCAAATTAGAATTTTACCTTTCTATTCAATAACAACAAACTTACTGCACACTTAAATATTTTCGTTTTCTTCATAATCAGTCATCATTTTGTCCTTGTAAAAAAAATTTAAATGGAAGATATTAGATGCACATTTCAGTGAGTCGCTCTGAGCGTTCCATAATACAACACCAAATACAGACACACACTTCTGTTTCATCGAGGTTCTTGCAAATGCAGTTTATAAATCATATTTTCTTCTGTGGGTTGAGTGTGATATAAATTTGAACCTCTCTTGAACGGCTTCAGGCAATAGTTTGTGTTTGGCTTTCCACACAATTAACAACATTTGAAGATTAACCAGATCTTTAAACTTAAGTTGTCTGGATTTTAAAAACAATTTATTTGTGTGCTCTCTGAAGCCCTTTTTGTTTATGATTCTAACAGCTTTTTTTGTAAGAGAAACAGAGGTTTTGTGTTTGTAGTATACATGTTCCCCCAGACTTCAACACAATATGTCAGATATATCAATATCAAGGAGCAATACAATATGTGGAGAGACTTACAATTAAATAAATATTTAGCTTTGCATAAAATACCAATACTTTTACTTATTTTACTTTTAACAGTTGATATGAGATTTCCAGTTTAATTTTTTGTCCAGAAAGACTTCTAAAAATGTTAGCTCTGTTAATCTTTCAATGCTTACTCCATCGATCGCAATTTTAGAGATGTCTTTTGTTACCCTGTTTCCAAAAATCATATATTTTGTTTTTTCCCAGTTTCAGCTTAATTTATTGTCTGTAAACCAATTTCTTACTTTAACCATTTCCTTTTCGATGGTTATATGTATGTCACTTAAATTTCTTGCGGAGTGGAATATACTTGTGTCATCGGCAAATAACAAGAATTGTAAGATGTTTTATGATTCACAAATATCATTAATAAACAGAATAAAAAGCAGCGGTCCAAGAACAGATCCTTGTGGGACCCCACAAACAACTTTTTTATAATTAGAATTAATATCATGTATATGTACATACTGCTGTCGGTTTGTGATATAACTTTTGAGCCATGTGTAGGATGCCATACCTCTGCAGTTTTAACAGTAACAGTTCATGATTAATGGTGTCAAAGGCTTTGCGCAGATCGATGAATACCCCCACAGAGTATTCCTTTCTTTCAGTTGCATCGAGAATTTTTTCAACCAGCTCCGTCAGTGCCAATCCAGTTGATCGCCGAGTTCTGAATCCATATTGTTTTTCACTAATTAATTTATATTATCTAAAAAATGAGTTAACTTTTGTACAAACCATTTTCATGAATTTTGAATAATTGTGATAGAGGTGACACCGGTCTGTAATTATTGAAATTGTGTTTATCACCATTTTTGAATAGAGGAATAACTTTTAGCAATTGTCATTCTTTCTGGGAAAACTCCAGTTTGTATAGATAAATTGCTAATGAATGGTTCGATTGTTCTTTAAAAAATCGTCATGTCGAGACCATCGCTGTCTGTTGAGGTTTTGTTTTCACATTTTCTTACAATGGACACCATTTCATATTCATTAACCTCCTCAAGAAACATGGACTGCAACACTTTACTTCCCAGATCACTTCTGTCACTGTCAGACTTGGGGGATGTGTTTGTGTGCGCACGTGCGTGTGTGTTGGTTCAGTCTACTCCTGTCCCGCTCTGTGCTGCCCGGGGCCCAGCACACGGCAGCGTAGTGTATGGCAGACGCTACCACAGAGTCATAAAAGGTCCTGAGCAGAGGCCTGCTCACTCCGAAGGACCTCAGCCTCCTGTGAAAGAAGAGGCGACTTTGGCCCTTCTTATACAGGGCGTTGGTGTTATGGGAACAGTCCAGTTTATTGTTAATGTAAACACCCAGGTACTTGAAGCTGTCCACCAGCTCAATGTCCTCCCGCTGGATGTTCAGCAGCGTGTGGGAAAGTGGTTTTCTCCTGAAGTCGATGACCATCATCTTGGTCTTACTGGTGTTCAAGCACAAGTGGTTGCACTCACACCAATTGACAAAGTCCGTGATAACCGATATTCCAGTTTTTTCCCTCAGACACACAGCCCACAATGGCGGAGTCGTCGGAGAACTTATGCAGGTGGCAGCTGTGTGTGTCGTATGTGAAGTCCGAAGTGTAGATTGTGAAGATAAACGGTGAGAGGACAGTGCCCTGAGGGGCCCCAGTGCTGCAGACTACCACCTCAGACTCACAGCTGCGCAGCCGCACATACTGTGGTCGGTCTGAGAGGCAGTCGATGGTCCATGCAGTGAGGTTACTGTCCACTCCCGCGTCCTCCATCTTCCCTCGCAGCAGTCCCGGTCTGATGGTGTTGAAAGCGCTGGAGAAGTAAAAAAAAAAACATGACCCCGGCGGGCTCCAGGTGGGAGAGCGTCCGATGCATTAAGTTGATGACGCGTACTCTACTCCGATGTTGGGCCTGTAGGCGAACTGGAGCGGGTCCAGGGTGGGGCTGACCACAGAGCGGAGATGGGTGAGGATGAGCCACTTATGGGTCTTCATCAGGTGGGAGGTCAGTGCGACTGGTCTCTAGTGAGCCAGTTCCTTGGCGTGCGCCATTTTAGGAACCGGCATCACACAGGAGGTCTTCCACAGGACGGGGACCTTCTCCAGGCAGAGGGGCTCAGGTCGTAGATGTATTCAAATCAATGGTTTGTGCTCAGTGGCGCATGTGCCGGCATGGGCGCCAAAAGATTAGCGTAACTTGCCAATATTTTGGCATCGACTGGTCCTCCCGGTTCTGTGCAGTGGACGAGCTCCCATGATGCGTTGCACCAAATAAGCATGTGTGGCTCTCATGCACAGAGGGGCTCGGCCGCACTCTGACCAATCAGAGCTGCTCATCAAAGCAGTGGAAGAGCGGAGTCAGAGCGGGAAGGAAACGAGCAGAGTTTGTGGCAGTAAAGTGTGGATTTAAATAAAACCGAAGGATTTAAGAAGAAAAAAGTTCAGGACAAGGGACAATAAAATCCCCACAAAATCCGACCTTTGAGAAAGCTGTAGGTTCTCCGTCAGCTGAGGTCTAGCTGTTTTAGTTTACATTGAGTTCTATGGGGAAAATGTCTGGGTAGCCCACGTGAATATAGTCTGGTTTAGTCTGCAGTACCGCGAGAATCCCGCGAGCACATGGGTCCTTCCGCTCTAAGCTAGTAATACCCTATCCAGTTATTATAAAAGATCCATGGTCTGACCTGAGTGGGAGATAGTGTGTGTGTGTGCGCGTCTCTGACCTGAGTGGGAGATGACCTGACTTAACCAGGTCAAACTCTTCAGAGCAAAAACCTGATGAGCCACAACAGAGGAGTGCATGACGAGCACTTTCAGAGGTTTGGACTGACGCCCTGTGTTCCTCTGAAACATAAGAGAGAAGAGTACAGTAAAGTACAGTAGAGTACGGTAGAGTAGAGTAGAGTAGAGCAGGGGTTCCCAAAGTTTTTAGCCCGCGACCCCCATCATAAATGCCCCGCTAACCCGCGACCCCCCCACAACAACAGCAGGACACGCTTTGTCGCTGCGCATGATGTGAGCTGTGTTACGTGATGATTTTGATTGACGCTGCAATGACTGAGACAAAATTACTAACGTTATTAAAATATATTATAGTCTCCAAACACAATTTAACAAGTAGTCCTTTTGAATCAAATCAAATACTAAATAAATATTTAAGGACTTTATATTTGCTCAAAAAAAAAAAAAACACTGGAGTAGAGTAACACTCACCACTATCACAGACTTTGCTTGTTCACAAAACTGGAAATCACCAAAACGCACCGACGTTCGGCCCTAAGGTCAGAAGTAACATGTTACATGAATTCCTTTCAGTTCTCTCTCTGGACACTCTCTCTGGACACTCTCTGGACACTCTCTCTGGACACTCTCTCTGGACACTCTCTCTGGACACTCTCTCTGGACACTCTCTCTGGACACTCTCTCTGGACACTCTCTCTGGACACTCTCTCTGGACACTCTCTCTGGACTCACCTCTCGGTCCACTGCTGTGGCGAAGCTGACCGCTTCCTTCTGGTCACAGTTGACGGCCTTCTGCAGAGTGTAGATCACCTGCTCGTACGTGTGGACCTCATCATTGAACAACATACAGTAGAACGAGTCACTCTTCTCCCTAGAGGAGTGGCGGGGGTACGGAGATACAGAGGGGAGTACAAGGAAAGAGGGGAGGTACAGGTTTAGTTTGAACCAAACAATTCAGTATCGTTTAACAGAAGGCAGACTCAGAGTCTTAGGTCCTGTTTAGATGGAGGCGCTGTGCAGACGTTGCAAAGCAACTAACGCATTAAGGCCTGACCAAGCCCCGGCGATCCAAGATGGCGCCGTATTCAAATTAATGGTTTGTGCTCAGTGGCGCATGTGCCGGCACGGGCGCTGACATATTAGCAGAATTTGCCTATATTTGGGCATCGTCTGGTCCTCCCGGTTCTGCGCAGTTGATGAACTCCCATGATGCGTTGCGCCAAATAAGCTCTCGTGCACGAGCTCGGCCGCGCTCTGACCAATCAGCGCTGCTGATCAGAGCAGCAGTAGAGCGGAGTCAGAGCGGGAAGGAAACGAGCAGAGTTTGTGGCAGGAAAGTGTGGATTTAAAGAAAACTGAAGGATTTAAGAAGAAACAAAGTTCAGGATGACAAGGGACATTAACACACCTGGTTAGCTTTGTGAAGGAGAAATTTATGGCCGACTTCAGAACCAACCTCAAAGTTTTTGTGAAATTCAACGTCTACTAAATGATTGATATCTCGACCTCTGTAGCAGATCAGATAGAAACATAATTTCAAAAGAATTTGAGAGCTGGAATGCAGTGTATTATTAAAAACCTTCAGTAGAATAATACAAAAAATATACAACTTCCACTCAGTAAAGGTAATAAAACAACCAAAAATAATGTGAGACTTAGACAGGTTTCTCAATACAATAAGTCAAAAAGAGTTTGGCAATAAATTGGCACTAACTGTATGGAAAGAAAAATATTGAAAAATCCACTCTCAGTCCAAAAAAGTCAAATAATGACTCACTGGGCTCTTAGTAAGCAAGATAAGCAAGTAAGTAAGCAAAATAAAAAAAAGCCACGACTGTTGTGGTTTGTTTTGTTTGATTTGTTCACAACATTTTAATTTTGTGCACAAATAACATGCATTGTCAATGCAAGCGAAAATGTAGGTACCTGAGCTTTAATTCAGCGAGTTTTGGCTGTGCTTCGTGAGGAGACTTGGGGGAGACATAGACGAGACATGGGGGAGACATAGGGGAGAGAAGGGGGAGACATGGGGGAGAGACGGGGGAGACACTGGGGAGACACGGGGAAGAGACGGGGAAGAGACGTGGAAGAGACGTGGAAGAGACGGGGAAGAGACGTGGAAGAAACGGGGAAGAGACGGGGAAGAGACGGGGAAGAGACGGGGAAGAGACGGGGAAGAGACGGGGAAGAGACGGGCAAGACCCACATGTGCAACAAGCTGGGGATGGTCCTGATCGCGCGTGTATGATTCTGTCCACGCGTCTATGGTCCGCGGTACATGACCACGTTACGGCTGCGCATTCGCTGATCTGTGTAAAAGCGGCCACAGTTGCTCCCGGGGTCAGAACGAAGGATGTTAATCCCGTTCGGGTACGTAACGCAAACAACTGCAATCGGCCACATATTTCACAGAAATGATATTTAGAAAAAATCTGAATTTGGGGATCTGCAGATGATTCTCATCACAGGAATATCTTGATGCATTTCATTGGTCAAGAGAATTGATCAATGAAGAGAATAGGTCAAAAAAAGAAAAAAAGACGTGTCCGCTTTCCCGGCCTTAAAAGGTAGAACTGCGCAACAGCTCTCCTGGCTTGAAAGGTAGAAACGTGGGACTGCGTTCCCGGCCTCAATGGGTTAACAGATATGACCAGGCTCATGCGTTTAGAAAAGGCGTGAAAACTATGTTTCGTCCGTTTTATACCCCCTGGCCAGTTTGCACCCCGGAGTTAAAATAGCCTAGGGGTGTAATCTGGCCTAGGCTACTTTAACCCCCGGTATATTCTGGCGGGGGTTTAAACTGGCCTGCTACACCGGCCAGGAGTGGGCAGAGGAACTTTACAACAGGACAGAGGACAGATTCTGATGGAAGAAGTCTGAGGGACAGAGGACAGAGTCTGAGGGACAGAGGACAGAGTCTCAGGGACAGAGGACAGAGTCTGAGGGACAGAGTCTGAGGGACAGAGGACAGAGTTTGAGGACAAGTCTCTCTTACGGGGGCTCCAGGCCTGCAGGGACACTGTCCTCTCTGTCCCAAGTCAACATGTCCACAGCATATCTCAGTATGGCCCTGAAGACCCCAAAGGCCCTGAAGACCAGGTCTGGATCCAGAGACTGGACTGGGTCCTGAGCACAAACAGAAAGAGGAATATTCAACTGTTCATATGTCCTTCACCTGGTCTTGGACCTACCTGGTCCTGGTCCTGCTTTTGGTCCTGCTCTTGGTCCTGCCTGCTCTTGGTCCTGCCTGCTCTTGGTCCTGCCTGCTCTTGGTCCTGCCTACTCTTGGTCCAGGCAGGTCTTGCTCTCGGTCCAGGCAGGTCTTGCTCTCGGTCCAGGCAGGTCTTGCTCTCGGTCCAACCTGGTCTTGCTCTCGGTCCAACCTGGTCTTGCTCTCGGTCCAACCTGGTCTTGCTCTCGGTCCAACCTGGTCTTGCTCTCGGTCCAACCTGGTCTTGCTCTCGGTCCAACCTGGTCTTGCTCTCGGTCCAACCTGGTCTTGCTCTCGGTCCAACCTGGTCTTGCTCTCGGTCCAACCTGGTCTTGCTCTCGGTCCAACCTGGTCTTGCTCTCGGTCCAACCTGGTCTTGCTCTCGGTCCAACCTGGTCTTGCTCTCGGTCCAACCTGGTCTTGCTCTCGGTCCAACCTGGTCTTGCTCTCGGTCCAACCTGGTCTTGCTCTCGGTCCAACCTGGTCTTGCTCTCGGTCCAACCTGGTCTTGCTCTCGGTCCAACCTGGTCTTGCTCTCGGTCCAACCTGGTCTTGCTCTCGGTCCAACCTGGTCTTGCTCTCGGTCCAACCTGGTCTTGCTCTCGGTCCAACCTGGTCTTGCTCTCGGTCCAACCTGGTCTTGCTCTCGGTCCAACCTGGTCTTGCTCTCGGTCCAACCTGGTCTTGCTCTCGGTCCAACCTGGTCTTGCTCTCGGTCCAACCTGGTCTTGCTCTCGGTCCAACCTGGTCTTGCTCTCGGTCCAACCTGGTCTTGCTCTCGGTCCAACCTGGTCTTGCTCTCGGTCCAACCTGGTCTTGCTCTCGGTCCAACCTGGTCTTGCTCTCGGTCCAACCTGGTCTTGCTCTCGGTCCAACCTGGTCTTGCTCTCGGTCCAACCTGGTCTTGCTCTCGGTCCAACCTGGTCTTGCTCTCGGTCCAACCTGGTCTTGCTCTCGGTCCAACCTGGTCTTGCTCTCGGTCCAACCTGGTCTTGCTCTCGGTCCAACCTGGTCTTGCTCTCGGTCCAACCTGGTCTTGCTCTCGGTCCAACCTGGTCTTGCTCTCGGTCCAACCTGGTCTTGCTCTCGGTCCAACCTGGTCTTGCTCTCGGTCCAACCTGGTCTTGCTCTCGGTCCAACCTGGTCTTGCTCTCGGTCCAACCTGGTCTTGCTCTCGGTCCAACCTGGTCTTGCTCTCGGTCCAACCTGGTCTTGCTCTCGGTCCAACCTGGTCTTGCTCTCGGTCCAACCTGGTCTTGCTCTCGGTCCAACCTGGTCTTGCTCTCGGTCCAACCTGGTCTTGCTCTCGGTCCAACCTGGTCTTGCTCTCGGTCCAACCTGGTCTTGCTCTCGGTCCAACCTGGTCTTGCTCTCGGTCCAACCTGGTCTTGCTCTCGGTCCAACCTGGTCTTGCTCTCGGTCCAACCTGGTCTTGCTCTCGGTCCAACCTGGTCTTGCTCTCGGTCCAACCTGGTCTTGCTCTCGGTCCAACCTGGTCTTGCTCTCGGTCCAACCTGGTCTTGCTCTCGGTCCAACCTGGTCTTGCTCTCGGTCCAACCTGGTCTTGCTCTCGGTCCAACCTGGTCTTGCTCTTCGGTCCAACCTGGTCTTGCTCTCGGTCCAACCTGGTCTTGCTCTCGGTCCAACCTGGTCTTGCTCTCGGTCCAACCTGGTCTTGCTGTTGGTCCAACCTGGTATTGCTGTTGGTCCAACCTGGTCTTGCTCTTGGTCCAACCTGGTCTTGCTGTTGGTCCTACCTGGTCTTGCCCTTGGTCCTACCTGGTCTTGCCCTTGGTCCTACCTGGTCTTGCCCTTGGTCCTACCTGGTCTTGCCCTTGGTCCTACCTGGTCTTGCCCTTGGTCCTACCTGGTCTTGCCCTTGGTCCTACCTGGTCTTGCCCTTGGTCCTACCTGGTCTTGGTCTGCGTCCTATCAGGTCCTTGGCCCTTGGTCCTACCTGGTCTTGCCCTTGGTCCTACCTGGTCTTGGTCTGCGTCCTATCAGGTCCTTGGTCCTGGTCCTACATGGCCTTGGTCCTGGTCCTACATGGCCTTGGTCCTGGTCCTACATGGCCTTGGTCCTGGTCCTACATGGCCTTGGTCCTGGTCCTACATGGCCTTGGTCCTGGTCCTACATGGCCTTGGTCCTGGTCCTACATGGCCTTGGTCCTGGTCCTACATGGCCTTGGTCCTGGTCCTACATGGCCTTGGTCCTGGTCCTACATGGCCTTCTGTCTACATGGCCTTGGTCCTGGTCCTACATGGCCTTGGTCCTGGTCCTACATGGCCTTGGTCCTGGTCCTACATGGCCTTGGTCCTGGTCCTACATGGCCTTGGTCCTGGTCCTACATGGCCTTGGTCCTGGTCCTACATGGCCTTGGTCCTGGTCCTACATGGCCTTGGTCCTGGTCCTACATGGCCTTGGTCCTGGTCCTACATGGCCTTGGTCCTGGTCCTACATGGCCTTGGTCCTGGTCCTACATGGCCTTGGTCCTGGTCCTACATGGCCTTGGTCCTGGTCCTACATGGCCTTGGTCCTGGTGCTACCTGGCCTTGGTCCTGGTGCTACCTGGCCTTGGTCCTGGTCCTACATGGCCTTGGTCCTGGTGCTACCTGGCCTTGGTCCTGGTGCTACTTGGTCCTACACGGTTCTACAAGGTGTCACATGGTTCTACCTGGTTCTACCTGGTCTTGGTCCTATTCCTACCTGGCCTTGGTCCTGCCTTGGTCCTACCTGATCTTGGTCTTGGTCTTGGTCCTGTTTATGCTCAGAACAGGCTGCTCCTTGCTTCCAGGCTTCAGAGTCTCCACAGTCACAGAAACCTCCTCCTCCTGAAGTAGTCATCTGAGAACAACCAGAGAGTATGAGGGTGGGGGTAAGGGAGGAGGGGTTGTACGAGTCAGCTCTGTGGAGAGGCAAGCTTACCCTGTAGCGGTGCTCCTTGTGTTCGCTCTTCAGGAAGCAGCTCATACAGAGCACACAAGTGGGGTCCGCAGCACACTCCCTGGAGCAAGAGGAGCATAGAGTATAGTACAGTATAGTGCAGTATAGTACAGTATAGTACAGTATAGTACAGTATAGTATAGTATTATATACAATATAGTATATAGAATAGTGTAATATAGTAGAGTATATTTCAGTATGCACATATAAATATATGACATGTATATATAAATAAACCAGCACACACCTGCAGGAGTAGGTCGGCTCTCCCACTCTGAACACGTGTCCGCACAGCGCTGACACTCTGTTAGCTTCTTTGAGAGCGGCAAACGCAGCGCTAGGCTCTTCCCCCAGCAGTAGCCACTCCAGAGGTGCCAATAGGAGCAGCTGAACGCCAAGCTCTTCCCTCTGCTGCTCCCGAAGCCCCGCCCCTTGCCCCGCCCTCAGCAGGTGAGGCACAAACCGGGACAGGTGGGCATGAAGGGGGATGGCCAAGTCTGGAGCCACAAGCCAGCTCTGTAAAGAGTGAGTAGGGTTAGCATTAGCTTTGTGAAGGAGAAAGACAGATTAGCATTCGCTCTGTGAAGGGAAAGTCAGGTTAGCGTTAGCATTAGCTCTGTGGAGGGAGTGTCAGGTTAGTCTTGACCGTAGACTGAAGTTCTACATAAGCACGCTAAATCTATAAACCACAAAAGAAGTCTATCAGTCAAGTGAGGCACAGTCATACTGCCAAACAACATCCTAGATCTGGATTTGCTTTTTCCCCATTTCCAAAAGTTATCCAATGTTGTTGTTGACGTTCATAGCTGATCATGAGTAATCTGTTGTTGTTGTTTACTTTCCTAGATATCCCTCGGACTGGAGTTATTTTTGATAATTAGCGTTTACCCATTATAAGAAGTAACAGTGCTCTGTTGTTGTTGAGGCTATTGTTATTGTACTGTTATTGCTGTTCTTTAGTTGTTTACCAGTGCAAATCTCAGACTGGAGTTTCCTGCTCACGTTTTTATACGTAAGAAGGACAGTGTGTTGTGGCTGTTGTCGTTGTTGTTGTTATGAGCTCGTCCCAAACACTTGTTGATCTGATTCTGAACAGCTGACTGTGACAGCTTTAGCATTAGCATTAGCATCAGGGGTACTTCCCCTCACATGAAATCGCCTGAAGCGCCTCTAAATCGACCTGACACAAAGAGGCCTCCCACTCCCTGCACAACATAGCTCCCCGGGACTGTCCCCACCCAGTGACCGCTTACCGAGGCCGTGTCGCGGGCAGAGAAGCTTAAGAAGTCCGCGCATAACGAGGCTGGATCCGGATCTGTGTCAGCAGCGTCCGCCATCTTTGTCCAACTCCAGAGTCAAGAGCGCACAAAGAAAACCGACACCGAAAATCACCACAATAAGAGCCGGACCGGAAGTTGCAACGATTTAAGGGTTCTGGTGATTAATTTTCTTGCAGCATTATGTATTAAAATGTATATTCGATCTTTTTTAAATTTTCGTTGTTATTCAATTTTGAGTGAATGAAAATGGCGCAGACCCAAAGAACACAATTGGTCAAGTCCTGATTCAGTCCTGTTTTTGTGACCCGCTATAGACCTGGTTCAGTCCGGGGGTAGTCCTGGTTAAGTCCTGGTTCGGACGGTTTGGACCTGGTTCAGAACAGGTTGAGTCCTGGTGCAGACCTGCTTTTGTCCTGGTTTATAAATCCTTGTCATGGATCTATAAATCCTGGTTCAGTCCTGGTTTAGATCTGGTTCAGACCTGGTTTAAACCTGGTTGTGTCATGGGTAGACCTGCTTTAGACCTTGTTTATACCTGGTTCAGTTCTGGTTGTTCGTGGATTATCTGTGACCCATAAACCACTGGATTTAAGTCCCGCCCCTTTGTGTTTGATTGGCATCTGTAATCTGGGGGTTGGTCGTAATCCACTGTTTAATCTGTAATAACACAGACCAGAGACCAGAGATAGACCAGAAAGAGACCAGGGACCAGAGACCTGAGACCAAGGACCAAATACCAGAGACCAGGGACCAGATATCGGAGACCTGTGAGAGACCAGAGCAAGACCAGAGATCAGAGACACCAGACTATCTCAACTCCTTATGTAAGTGTTTTGTGATGTTTTTTAGCAGTTTATTGTTTAACTCAGCTGGGGTATATAACTTTAGTCTCACAACAAACATTTACATAGCTGGATGTGTTTTAATCTCTTTTCTTTGTTCAATGCGAACGTGGACATAACCTGAGTGAGTATCACACTCATTTAGAACACTCTCATATAACATTCTAACATAGAACACTAAAACACTTTAGAACACTCTCATATAGAACACTATTGAACACACTTTCACACATTACACAAATGACGTCACATTTACACAAATGACATCACGTTTACACAAATGACGTCACATTTACACTTATGACACATTTTCACATTGTGTGTCACATTGTGTTTTCCAATTGGACAGAACTCTGCACACTCCAAGATAAGGCACAAAGTGGCTCAATGATCAAATGAGGTGTGGGCCAGAATTCTGTTTAGTACTGTGATGGGACCATAGACTGTATGGGACACCTCTGATGCTTACCAGCTGATTGGGGAGCTCTGAAGCTGAGCAGGACAGGACGTGGTTACTACTGTGATGGGAGACCACAATGGGTGGCTCTAAAGTCACATGAGTCCAGTTGCGGACGGGACAGTGTGTGTGCGTGGTGAGGTCACTGTTTGGCGCGGTGACATCACGAGCGCTGCAGCAGCAGAGGAGCACGAGGACGGAGCAGCTGCACACGCACTGCAGGTACGTGCACGCGTTGTGCACGCTGGAGGGCGCATGTTGTTCCCGCGTCAGTGTGCATGTGCTTGTATGACAGTATACATGGTATAGTATGTATAGTTTATATGTATGTACACTGTCTGCAGCGGGACAGGGAGGGGCGCGCGCACACCGGCACATATTCACGCACGCGCATGCACACCGCTGGCTGAGGAGGACTCATGCGCATGCGTCAGAGTTAGAGCAGTTCGGGAGGTCTGATGGGAGAGGGAGATGTTCAAAACATTAGACCTGTTCTGTCGAGATCGAATACTGAGACTGAATCTTGAGACCGAGTCCTGAGACCGAGTGCTGGAGTGCTGGACTGCCGCTGTAATAAGCCGCTCTGTGTGTAAGGCGCGCATGCGCTGCGTATGTCCTATACGTGCAGTGAGTTATGACCTGAAGAGTCAGCTACTTTAGAGGAGATGAGTGAGGAGAGGAGAGGGTGGAGGAGAGAGGAGGCAAGAAATAAGTAAGAAGATGAAGAAAAAAGATGGAGAAGGAAGGGAGGAGAGAGTGAAGTGGATACAGATTCTAACCCTGGTGTTTATCTCTCAACAGCCCGTCACCATGGCAACAGAGGCAGAGGAGGCAGAGTCTTTGGTTGAAGCCGCCGCCCACCCCACACCTTCAAAGGTAATGGCCTGTTCACACAGGATACATGTTTAGAGCTACCCTCATAGAGCTAACATGTCATATACAGTAGCTAACGTGTCATAGAGCTAACTTCTCATAAGGCAAACCCAGTGGTTCCCAAAGTGGGGGGCGCAGAGCAATTGCAGGCGGGGCGGGGGACGAATGAATGAATGAATGAATGAACGAAAATACAGTAAGCTAAATGACACTGCTAGCATAAGATGGACACATTTTGGCACATTACAATCTGCAGGGCTGAGGTTTATATTAATTACAGTGTGTGAAATAAACTGGAATGTGTATGTCTTTTTACGGGCCCAGCTAAAAAAGTTTGGGAATCACTGAGCTAACGTGTCCGGTATTTTCTTGAGCTAACGTGTCCGGCTGTTGCAGGGGGAGGTGTGTGCTGGCAGCTCATTGGCCGATGACTCGTCCAGTCAGCAGTCTTCTTTCAGTCACATGACACGCTCTCCTCCAATCAGAGTGCTCGGGTTCAGGACCATGCAGTGTCGTGTCGCTTTATTAGACGGATCAGAGTTCAGCTGTGTCCTGGAGGTGAGGAATGGTGCTGCGGACCAGGATCAGATCAAACCAGGACCAGATCAAACCAGGACCAGATCAAACCAGGACCAAACCAGACCTGACCTCTCTCTCTCCTCAGAAACGCTGTCGTGGATCGCTGCTGTTTGAAAAAGTCTGTGAACACATAAATCTGCTGGAGAGGGATTATTTTGGTCTGTTCTTCAGAGACCAGGACAACAACAAGGTACCACACTGTGAGACCAGACCAGGACAACAACAAGGTACCACACTGTGAGACCAGACCAGGACAACAACAAGGTACCACACTGTGAGACCAGACCAGGACAACAACAAGGTACCACACTGTGAGACCAGACCAGGACAACAACAAGGTACCACACTGTGAGACCAGACCAGGACAACAATATGGTACCAGACTCCTGTGGGACTGTCCTCCTGAATTTCTTCTTGTTGTGACAGAACTGGCTCGATCCGGTCAAAGAGATGAAGAAACAAGTACGAGGTAAGACCCAGACCCAGAATGGACCCACTGCTGTGACGTGGCCTACAGGTAGCGCTGTCTCATGTTTCAGGAGTTCCCTGGTCGTTCTTCTTCAGTGTCAAGTTCTATCCTCCAGAACCCGAGCAGCTGTGTGAAGACCTGACCCGGTAAGAGCCAAACGGAGACAACCTAATCCTAACCTGTGTGAGAGAAGTGATGGGGCTTTCAGACCGGATCATGCGTTGCGGTGACTTTCAATGCAAAGTCAATGGTGTCATCCTTTTGAGCGTGGAATTGCATGTGCGTCATTGCACGCACACACTGTGCGGCAGAGGCGGCGTTGTGGTAACTCGACGCAGGCAAGAGATGGAACATTGCTGAACTTTATCTGCCGGACTCGTGCAGCAAGTAGGGATGTAAATCGGTGACCGTTTAACCAGTGTGACATCCACACTTGCGCACCTTTTCCACCGTTCCAATCATACATAACATCCACATGCGTCATCTATACTCTCGTCCGTCTCTCCCCTCCGTTACTAGTCTGCCAAAGTTGCACATTTGTGTGGGTTAGAACTCCATTGGAGCATACATACACACACTTACATATACACACACACACACATACCGGTCTGTCGCGCTCCTCTGTGTCATGCAGCCCAAAGGATCCTCGCAAATACGTGGCTCCAATCAAAACACATTGAAACATGTTTGTGCGTAAGGTCCTTGGCATTAGATCAGCTCCACACACATCACTTGTATTTAAACTTTAGAGAAGACCTGCGAGACACGGCTCGTCACTCGCTGCTCTTACCATGTGAACGAGCCGTCGTTTGCTGCTAAAAAGCTTTAACCCAGCACAGAAGAATGGGAAGATTAAAAAAAACAGTTCTTTGTGCACAAAGCTGCCGAAGCTGTTGCGGGTATCGCTCCGCTGTCTCGGCTCTGATCTAGTAGAACGCTAGCCTGGCCTTAGCCATCTACACTCCGTTCAATCATCATTTCACTGCATGTAACATCTGGGTCTAGTCCCTGTGTTAGCGAATACAATCGGTTGAATTTCGACCGACCATTCAGAGAGCGTGGAAGGCAGGTGTTGTAGTTAGTTGTGGGTGATGTTAAGAGTTTGCGTCGAACGGGCAGGTTGTAGTTTGGTAATGGCGGAAAATGCGATAGTAAAGTACTCCGGTCTGGTTCTAACAAGAAATTGAAGCCGGAGCAAGGGTAATGTTTAGCAAATGTAATCGCTGGAAAAAATTGTGGCGCTACTCCCCACGGGCTTCGTTAGCGGCAAAGGAGATGGCTAGGCTAAATGCTAAATGCTAACAACAGACTCAGGCGCACTACATACGTCACAGTAAACTCGGATCCAATCCTTTTATTCTGCAAAAGGAGTTAACCCCTCCTATCTGTAAACGGAGCTCAATGGAGCACCTCCAGACCTTAGTAAGAAATGTCATTTGGTCTATGGTGTGGTACGACCAGGCTAGTAGAACGCATAGCTGCACTTATGAAAAGTGCGTGTCTCGAAATGGCTGTTATTTCAATAAACGTGGAATATTTTAGACTAGACGGTTAACCGGTTTCAACCGGTTAATGAGGCTCACTGGTCGGTCATGAAAATTCATAGTTTTTTACATCCCTAGCAGCAACCAACCAGAGAGCCGCAAAGTGGTCACGGGGGTTATCAGTGGTCTGAGCGAGCAGACTGAAGAAACTCGTAAACAGTAGCTAAGTCGGGACTAAGTCGGGACTAAGTCGGGACTAAGTCGGGACTAAGTCGGGACTAAGTCGGGACTAAGTCGGGACTAAGTCGGGACTAAGTCGGGACTAAGTCGGGACTAAGTCGGGATATGATAAATAAACTTATGGCGCACCTCCGTGAACACATACTGCTGTTATATAAAGTCTAGAAGGTCTCTGGACACAGAGACGGGGCAGAGCTGTATTTTTGGAGAAGAACTTTACACAAGAAGCTTAACCTCGTTAGCATCAAAGCAAGCCCGCCACTTCCGCTGTATGCAAAAACAGGGCAGCACTTCATTTTGCTTCTGAAATTTAGTTCAAGCGTCGTGGTCTGAACGCCCCCATGAGTGTGCATATGACCCCTCCCCTCAGGTACCTGCTGTGTCTCCAGCTGCGTGATGACATCATCAAGGGGCGCCTGCCATGCTCTGCCCACACCGCCACAGTGTTGGGCGCCTACACCGTCCAATCAGAGCTGGGGGACTTCAACCAATCGGAGCACGGTGTGTGTGTGTGTGTGTGTGTGTGTGTGTGTGTGTGTGTGTGTGTGCACTTGTTTTCAACTCCTGGTGGGTTCCATAACCTGAGATTCCACTCACGTCATGGGGACTGGTTTTACGTGGTGGGGCCCGAACACCGGACCCCACTGGTCCAAGCTTAATAATCAATGGGTAATGCTTTTCTAACGGTCCTTATGCAGTCTCTGTAAAAATATGGAAAGGACCCCTGGAGGTTTACTTTCCTGAAAAAAGTGTGTTATGTGTCGGAACCCTGGTGGTGGGTTGCGGGATATCAAGGAGGGGCACACTGGGGCAATTTCAGTCCAGCAGGCTGGAGCCAATCATGGAGCAGCACAACAGAGGAAATCAGGTGTCAGGCTAGAAAAAGGTGCAAGTGTGTGGTTCATTAGGCTGCAAGAAATCATGGAGGAGCACACTGAAGCGCACGCTTACAAACCACTGGTAAGTGCTGACTACAAGTCATGACTTCAAATTGTTATATAGAATGATTACAAATTATTTGTTGTTTGTGCAGCTTAGTCAAGAGTCCCTAATTGATGAAGTCGACTCAGATTCTGACGATTTAACTGTCAAGAAGAAACCTGTAAAAAAGTATGGAAAAAGAAAAATCAAAAACACTTTTCTTCAAGACTCGGAAAGTGACGAACCAAAGGCAAATAAGATTGTTATCATGCAGCTGCAAAAGAAGAAAAATGGGGGGCGAGTATACAGCAAGAGACACTTCTGCCTCTACTGTTCAATGTCCTGCCACAAAATGTCCCGTCATTTGACTAGAAAACATGGAAATGAAAGTGACGTAGCCAGAGCATTGGCTCTACCTGTGAAATCTAAAGCACGTAAACTTCAGTTTGATTTGATCAGGAATAGTGGAAACCGTGAGCACAATTTTGAGGTTTTAAAGGCCGGCATTGGAACTTTAGTCCCAGCTAAACAGCCAAATTCCCCAGTTAAATCCAGTGAGTTTTTGCACTGTATAGACTGTGGGGCATTGCTTAAGCGAAAGTCGCTGTGGAGGCATGTGGCCAGGTGCCGGCTTTCACAGAAAGATGCCCAGGCTAAACCAGGTAGAAGTAGGGTCCAGTCCCTCTGCTCCCTAGCCCAGCCTGTACCGGAGGGCATCAGCAAAAAGCTGTGGTCTTTAATTTCGGCAATGCATCAGGATGAGGTCACGGGTGTTGTCAAAGCAGAAAAGGGGATTCTGAGACTCGGAGAGCACCTGTACTTAAAACACGGGCATGATAAGACAAAGCATGATTACATTAGGCAGAAAATGAGAGAAGTCGGTAGGTTAATTAACGAAGCAAAAACCGCAGGGAAACTGAAAACAATTAAGGATTTCTTTATTCCTTCCAACTTTAACCATGTGATTGATGCAGTCAGGTCTGTGGCTGGATATGATGAGGAAACAAATCAATACAAGACTCCATCCTTGGCCCTCAAACTCGGCCATAGCCTCAGAAAGCTAGCAGATATTCTTGAATGTGACTCAAAAATGGAGCATTGTGTTGATGAACTATTTATTAAAAACCTCCAACGAAGCCGGCTGCTTTTTGAGAAGAGGTGGGACGTCTGTGTTTCTTCTGCTGCCCTACAGACCCTCCGGCAAGCCAAGTGGAACACTCCGGACCTGCTCCCTCTGACTGAGGACGTTAGAGCCATGCATGCACATATTGAGGTATGTCGACCTGAATATGTGCAAACCCTAATAAGTGAGCCAACGTCTAAGCATTGGTCTAAACTGGCAGTTTTGACTCTTTGTGAGGTCATCATTTTCAATCGAAGAAGGGAAGGTGAGGTTTCAAAGATGCCACTGACAGCCTTTACCTTAAGAAGTAAGACTGGGATCCATTCTGACATTGCTCTGGGACTGTCCCAACTTGAGAAAAAGCTGTGTCAGCATTTTCAACGCATTGAAATTAAAGGGAAAAGAAGTCGGAAAGTGCCGGTTCTTTTGACTCCTGAAATGATTGCTTCGATGGAGGTGCTGGTGGAGAACAGAAGGGCCTGTTCCATCTCTGACCATAACCCATACTTCTTTTCCCGCCCGGGCGCAGACACCCACATCAGGGGATCAGACTCCCTACGCCAGGTAGCCAAAGAATGTGGTGCGGTGCATCCAGAGATGCTATCCTCAACCAAACTTAGAAAGCACATAGCTACTATGTCTACAGTTCTCAATATGAAAGAGAATGAGATGGACATACTTGCCAACTTCCTCGGCCATGACATTCGCATCCACAGGCAATATTACAGACTACCAGAGGGGACACTGGAGCTGGCCAAAATCAGCAAAGTGTTGATGGCCATGGAGCAGGGAAGAGTGACGGAATTCGAAGGAAAGAGCCTCGACCAGATACAAATTGAGCCTGAAGGTAATTCTTGATATTATTAAAATATGTATGATTTTTTTCCCCTAAAGGCCACTTGTATTTTTATTTTCTGTGCGACAGGGAGAGCAGTAGAGATCCTCTCACAAACGGACGGGCTAAAAGAAACTTCAAGCGGAGAACCTTCAACCATTCATCCAGATGCACCCCATGGTAGTGGCAGTGCCCCTTCTGGTAAGTGTACCAGGTGGGGGATTACAGCCAGGCTGCTTGGTCCTCACCCTGGGAGTGTATATTGCTAATATATTTTTATTTCTCTCCCTAGAACGTGTAAGAAAGCCATGGTCTGCATCTGAGGTGAAGGCTGTGGAGAAGACCATGACACCTTTCATACAGACTGGAAAGGTCCCTGGGAAGTCTCACTGCCTGGCCTGCATTAATGCCTCACCAGATGACCTTAGACATCGGACATGGAGTGGCATTAAATTCTATGTCAAAAATAGAATCACTGCAATTCGAAAACAAAATCTAAAATAAAATTCCTTTAAAATAGTTGTTTGGTTTCTATTGACTGTTTTGTATTACTTAAAGTCTTGGTAAAAAAAGATTATGTCTATGGGTCCCATTCTGAACGGCCCTGTCAAAGGGACCCACCAGGTAACAAAAACGTGTGTGTGTGTGTGTGTGTGTGTGTGTGCGTGTGTGCGTGTGTGTGTGTGTGTGTGTGTGTGTGTGTGTGTGTGTGTGTGTGTGTGTGTGTGTGTGTGGATAATTTGTGTGAGTGTGTATGTTGCAGGTGGGTGGAATTATTTGGCAGATCTCAGTTTTTCTCCAAATCAAACAAAAGAAATGGAAGAAAAAATCATGGGACTGCACCAGAGACTAAGGTGAGACTAGAGCTGCATCAGCGGCTGCATTACTGCAGGACAGAGCTCTGACTGCAGATACTTCTCCCACTGCACCACAGTATTGTAAACAAATACTCTACTATATGGAGCTATTATTGTTTCAATAATATTTGTGTGTGCGTAAAAAGATTTGTGTGTGCGTAACCAGATTTGTGCGTGCGTAACCAGATTTGTGTGTGCGTAACCAGATTTGTGCGTGCGTAACCAGATTTGTGTGTGCGTAACCAGATTTGTGCGTGCGTAACCAGATTTGTGTGTGCGTAACCAGATTTGTGTGTGTGTAAAAGAAATATTTGTGCGTGTGTAAATAGATTTGTATGTACGTATCAAGATTTGTGTGTGCGTAAAAAGATTTGTGTGTGCGTAGAAAGATTTGTGTGTGTGTAAAGAAAAAAAAAGTATGTTTTACACACAAGTTTTTTTTTTACACACGAATCTTTTGACGCAGTCCTGCCTTCGCAGATTCGCAAGTGTAACTTGGACTGTGTGCGTGCGTAAACAGATTTGTGTGTGTGTAATTTGACATTTGTATCTGTAGCAGAACAATCTGTGTGTAAATAACCGCGTTGTACAAAGAGAAGAACGGGAAAAAGCCTAAGTGCTATGCACAGGCTCTGTTTTACACACGAATCTCTTTTTGACACACCTCTGCCGCCAAGCGTGTGTCAAAAAGATTTGTAAGTGTAATGTGGTTGTTCTAGCAGTTGCTGTTGTAGCTGGTTATTACCTACACGCAAGCAAACCAACAAGTGTAGATAGAGAAAACCGAAGGATTTAAGAAGAAGAAAAGTTCAGGATGACAAGGAACACTAAAATTCCCACAAAATCCGACCTTTATGAAAGCTGTAGGTTATCTGTCAGCTGTTTTAGTTTACTTTGAGTTCTATGGGGAAAATTTCTGTGTAGCCAACGTGAATTTAGTCTGCAGTACGTGAGAATCCTTCAGCTCCAAGCTAGTAACACCCTATCCAGTTTTTATAATAGATCCATGTATCATACAGTGGTGTGAATGACAGGATTTTGAAAATAGGAAAAAAATATCATAAACAGCTACGGTAGTGTGTCTTGTCAAGGCAGTAGGTTTTGGTTTGCTTGCGTGTAGGTAAATAACCAGCTACAACAGCACCATCTGCTGGTGTACTGCTAGAACAACCACATTACACTTACAAATCTTTTTGACACACGCTTGGCGGCAGAGGTGTGTCAAAAGGAGATTCAGGTGTAAAACAGAGCCTGTGCGTAGCACTTAGGCTTTTTTCGTTCTTCTCTTTGTACAACGCGGTTATTTACACACAGATTGTTCTGCTACAGATACAAATGTCAAATTACACACACACAAATCTGTTTACGCACGCACACAGTCCAAGTTACACTTGCGAATCTGCGAAGGCAGGACTGCGTCAAAAGATTTGTGTGTAAAAAAAAAACTTGTGTGTAAAACGTACTTTTTTTTTTCTTTACACACACACAAATCTTTCTACGCACACACAAATCTTTTTACGCACACACAAATCTTGATACATACATACAAATCTATTTACACACGCACAAATATTTCTTTTACACACACACAAATCTGGTTACGCACGCACAAATCTGGTTACGCACACACAAATCTGGTTACGCACGCACAAATCTGGTTACGCACGCACAAATCTGGTTACGCACACACAAATCTGGGTACGCACACACAAATCTGGTTACGCACGCACAAATCTTTTTACGCACACACAAATATTATTGAAACAATAATAGCTCCATACTACTACATATATGAAAGATTCCAGATTCACTGGCTCTGATGCCCCAGTTTTGGAATTACTATTCTGTGGTCTTTACATATAACTGCAATCATTTAAGATCTCAGGATAAAAGCTGGGGTTTGTAACTTTAAAGCTGGAATATGTGACTTTAAAGCCGGGGCAATGTTCCCCATTACAGGGCGCCGCCAGCCTAGCTAGGGTGCAGCGCCCTGCCCAGTGGGGGCGGGTCCCAGCTCAAAAGTGGCCAAAATGAAGTGCGCTGACATATTTGCAATACCACCCCGGGCCGATGGGGGTGGACCCAGAAGAAGAATTAGCCAATGCTAACATATAGCATCTTTACAGGATGGACCAAAAGTCGGCTCTTTGCCCAAAGCTCCGTTCCACATGTGTGTCAATGCTGATTTTTTTGGACCACTCTAGTTTACTCGCTTTAATTTTTGAAGTTTCTCGTTCAAATGAATGGAGCTGCGCCGGCTGACGCATGCACAGATGCGTTTTTTCACAATTTTCTTGTGGGCGGGAGCACTCGTGGCCATTTTGGATAGCTCCAGTAGAGCCCATTAGTTAGAACGGCGGAGATAGGCGTGACTCTGTCCGTTAATATATACAGTCTATGGCCCTGCCGCATTTAATGCCCGCCCCGTGGCCCTAACTTCAGCCCACTTTCCACCTTGTTGCCTTTAAATCAAAAACACCGATCGCCCATGTGCCTCTCTATGAATGCCGCCCCACTTACCAGTCTGTCTGTTACTGCTAGGTGTCAGTCTGTCTGTTACACATATGTTCATTGTCTACAACGGCGCGGCAGAGGCGTTTTCGCAGTGTGGCAGAAGCGGTGGGTATGGCGACTAGACGCAGGCAAACGCAGGAGATGAGATTTACTCGAACTTCTTTCTCCACACACTGCCATGCAGTAGAATGCAAACAAGTGCTGGGGTGTCTCGGGACACAGAGACACCGTGGAGCTGCACTCGAGGAGGAGAGCTTTACAGGAAAAGCTGCTAGCTTAAACTCATTAGTGTCAAAGCCACCCACCACTGCCGCCCTGAATTTTCAAATTAACATCTTGGATGTTAATCTTGTTAATAATATTACTGAATATATTACTACAACTTTGATTTTATTGATATTCAGAGACTTATTTTATCTGAAGACATTATGCCCTATGAAAAATTATGCCCCTGTTTTCAGAGGTTTCCGCATGCTAGTGCCCTTCAAATCAGGCCACCATGACCTTTTTGCTTGAAATGGGGATCACTATGGGTTAGGTAATTTTAAAGCTGGGGCCAGTTCTATTCAAACCACAACGAGAAAAGTGAAAAAGAAAGGATCACCTTCACCTAGCTAAGCTCTCTGCCCAAATAGTCAAATAGTGACTCACAGGGCTCTAACATGTTTTCTAATGAGACATGTTGTGTCTCATTTGCTCCATCTTTACAAATTACTGTTTATGAGGCTAAAGTTACATCCCTCAGCTTTAATGTCTCATCACCCCTCTAATTTGATGGGCTCTCAGCCCACTCTCGGCTCTCTCTCGGCTCTCTCTCAGCTCCCTGATTGGTTCTCAGCTCTCTCTCTCTAATTGGCTATTTCAGAGGGATGTCTCCGTCTGAAGCTGAGGGTCATTTTCTCCAAAACGTGAAAAAACTGTCGATGTTTGGAGTGGACCTTCACCAGGCTACGGTGAGTCCTACTGGTCGGCCCAGTTATCATTCATGTATGGTCCCGCTCCCTGGTGATGATTTCGTTCACAGCTGTTTGTTGATTTTCACTGTGTGACTCACTCCTTTGCCTCACCCTTCCTCCTCACCCCCCTCCTAACTTCCTCACCTCTCCTCTCCCTTCCTCCTAACTCTTCCTCACCTCTCCTCTCCCTTCCTCCTAACTCTTCCTCACCTCTCCTCTCCCTTCCTCCTAACTCCTCCTCTTCCTTCCTCCTCACCCCTCTTCCTCACCTTCCTCACCCCTCACAGATGGTCGGTAGCAGAGTTGAATGTTTATCCACTAAAACTGAGGTGAGAGAAGTTTGTTTATGTCATGAACACAGCTGAGTGAAGCTGATTGGGCAGGTCTGTTTCATACTCTCTGATTGGTCAGGACTCGGGGGGCGTGGCCATCACTCTGGGTGTGTGCAGTAGTGGTCTCCTGGTTTACAGAGACCGACTCCGGATCAACCGCTTCAGCTGGACCAAGATCCTTAAGATCTCCTACAAGAGGAACAACTTCTACATCAAGGTCCGACCAGGAGAGGTGAGACCAGAGACCCGGGCAAACCAAATCAAACCAGACCAGGCCAGAGACCAGACCAGGCCGAGCCATTCTGGGCAGGTCAGGCCAGAGACAAGCAACCAGGCCAGAGACCAGAGAGGCTATACCAGAACCAGGCCAAGACAAGACCAGGACCAGACCATGACCAGACCATGACCAGACCATGACCAGACGAGAACCAGACTAGAACCAGAGAGAGACCAGAGACCGACCAGAGAGAAACCTTAACCAGGACCCATGTGTTGCAGATGGAGCAGTTTGAGTCGATCATTGGCTTCAAACTCTTGAACCACAGAGCGGCAAAACGACTGTGGAAAGTGTGTGTGGAGCATCACTCCTTCTTCAGGTAAGAAAGTGTGTGTGTTGTCCGGGCCTGGTTCTGGGTCTGCGGAGAAATGGATGCAGGTGTCTGGAGCAACAAATAAAAACAACATGGGTCCAAGAACAGATCCCTGAGGAGTCTTAGATGGAGAGAGGAAATAATACTTGCTTTATTATTTATAAGACTAAATTACGTCCCCCAGCTTTAAAACAGACAGAGGTCTATTCTGGGGTTTTAAACTAGTCCCTCTTCAAATACAAAGTTTGTCCATATGTGCTTTTCCTCAGGAGGGATCGGGTTCATCTAAAGTAAACAGTCTCTTATGTCTGCACAGGTGCCTTAGCGCAGAAGACAACCCCAGGCGCTTTGCCCTCGGCTCCAAGTTCCGGTACCAGGGCCGGACTCAGGTCCAGAGCCGTCGAGCCAGTGCCCAGATCCACAGACCAGGACCTCATTTCCCACGATGCATCAGTCGACGGAGCATGCTCAGTCGCAGCCTGGACGGAGGTATGCAACTGACCAGAAGGGTCACCATGACAACAGAACAAGTTAACATGTCCCCATGAATGCGGGGAAAAGTGAAGAGCTGTCAGACGATAGGAGGAATACAAGAGAAACATCTGCAGATTGGAAGCTGTAGTGGTAGTAATAGCAGCAGCAGTAGAGCATCCATGAGCTCGCACCTGTGTAAATTCACCTGCACAAGAGCGATGCCAGATTCTCTGGCAACAAAATGATTCTACTGTTTATTGTGAGGAACAGCTTTTTTCTCACTCGATAACTCTGAAGGAGGATGGGAAAAAAGTTGTCGAGATGGTAGTAGTAGTAGAAGTAGTAGTGTAGCTATACTTTTTTAATAACAATATTTGCAGCTTCCAGGCCCTGCTCGTCTCTGATTGGTTCTCCAGTCAGTACTTTGTCGCTCAGGGCCAATGCTGTGTCTCGCTCAGGTAGTCCCGCCCCAGCAGCTGCTACGCTCTCATTGGCTGATGGACTGTGCTCTCAAGCTGTTAAATGTGACATCATTTCTCACTTCAGGTTCAACTTCAACAAACTGATAGAGCCAAAATGTCCTGTTCATCTGAGCCAAAATGTCCTGTTCATCTGAGCCAAATTGTCCTGTTCATCTGAGACAAAATGTCGTGTTCATCTGAGCCAAAATGTTGTGTTCATCTGAGCCAAAATGCCATGTTCATCTGAGACAAATTGTCCTGTTCATCTGAGACAAAATGTCCTGTTCTTCTGAGCCAAAAGGTCCTGTTCATCTGAGCCATGTTCTCTGTGTACCAATGCTCCCGCCCCCTGACACGGCCCCTGGCTGGAGTGGAAACCGCCAATTAAGCATAATCTTAGTCTATGTTAGCCGTAGCCTAAGTAAGGATTAGCCGAGTTAGCATTATCCTCTTAGGATACTGTAGCTTCAGCCTGACTTAGTGTTAGCCTGAGTTAAGTTTAACTTAAGGTAGCTTTAGCTTAAGATATCTTTAGTAGAGTTGGCTTCAGCCCTGACCCTGAAGTGACCTGTGACGTTACCACTTAACACAGACGCTTCATCTGATTGGCTGTCTGTAACCTGCCTCCCAATTGACTATTCTACCTGTCTTAGTTAAGTTGACGTGTCCAGAGCTTTTTGCTGCGCTCTGATTGGCTGAGGCTGTTGGTGATGCGCTGTGATTGGCTCAGATTCTTGTTGCTTCTCTCTGATTGGCTGTTTGATTGACAGATATGGGGCGGGACCTGTATGCCGCCTCGAGGTCCATCGCCGGCAGTGACCTCATTGCTGCAGTGACAATAGAAGACCCCGTCACCATAGTAACCATGGAGCAGAGGGCGGAGATAGGTGTTTGTTTTTTAAAATCTTTTTCAATAATTATAAAGTCCTAACTTAGACTGTTCGTACCTGGTTTAGCCTAAGTTAGCATTAACCTATGCTAGCTTTAGTCTGCGTAGCTTTAGCCTCAGTTAGCTTTAGGCTTTTGTTAGCTTTAGCCTGAGTTAGCTCTAGACCATGTTTTTTTGGTTCAAACTCAGAAAAGTGTACTTGTGTTTTCAGAGACCAGGAAGGAGGCGGAGTCTGAGAGCACAGGGGTGGAGCCTGATGAAGAAAGGGTGGCGCCTGAGACGGAGCTTGAGGACACGGGGGCAGAACCTGAGGAGGTGCAGAGCCCGCCCACTCAGAGACAGGACACAAAGGTGAATTATGTGTGAGAGCAGATATTGCCAGTGTTGGGCATGTTAATTTGAAAAAGTAATTAGTTACTTCTCCCAAAAGTTACTCCACTATAAAAGTAACTAGTTACCAGTAAAAGTAACTATTGCGTTACTTATTCGTTTCGTTCTGGAACATAACGTGCGTATGGAGTGCACATTTTTATCTTTAACCTCAGTGAGTGAAATAGGGCTGATATTTCCAAATGGAAATATCAGCAGCAAAAGGGCATTTTTGCTGCTGGAGTTCTCCTCACTCTCCATCTCTCTCTGTGCTGTAAACGCCAACACCCGCCACTGTGAATGAGGAAACACCAGTGACGTGCGGTGAGGTTGGTGATTGGTGAGGCACTGACTTCACCCCAATAAGATAAGATAAGATAAACTTTATTAATCTCACACAGGAGAAATTTACATCTGGCATGGATAGAAACACTCAAGATTGTGCAAAAAGTAAGAAATGTGCAAACATGTTAAATGCAGGATATATTATGTACAAAAAAGTGGCAAATTAGAAAGTGGCAATCAAGAAACAGTGTCAATAGTAGTGCAGGTTTTCCAGTCTTAATGCAGTGGTTCAAAGTGACTTGTTGTACAGTCTGACAGCGGTGGGGATAAATGCTCATACAAAACGTAAAAGCACATTTATGGTAAGGCCCATTTGTTATGGGCCTTACCTTAAACATAAACTGCACAGACCGTTCAGACCTGTTATATGTAATCCACCATTTGGAAATAAGTCCAATGAGTTTTAAAAAGTAAAGCAAAACGGGTGTCTGCTCCATAAACTCCTCTCGTGTTTCGCTTGCTGCAGCCGAATCTCGGATGCATCCAGTTTATAAAATAAACCTTCTTACCCTTCACCTCAGTGCATTTTAGATTATCTTAAAATTAGTTATATGTATGTTAGCCAAACCTGTAGCTGCCCTTAGCAGATGAAGGACAAGAAAGGAGCTTTCTGATGGAATCGGATGCATCCAAATTCTGCCAAATTCTGCGCTCACATGCGCCCTATTCAAAACAGGGCTTGGGGATTACTTTTCACAAGTGAGATTGAACATTATTATTGATTGTAGTTTGTGAATAGATTTTGACTGAACTGTATTTATCTCACCAACAAAATCAGACACAGAACATCTGACTATTAAATAGCAAACAAGCTAAGTCACAATTTCAGCAGCTTTGGTTTATTATCAAAATACGAGTTTTGTTGAAGACAGGTTAAAAAAAATGTGTATGAAGAAAATAGGAAGAAGCAAATGGGAACAATAGGAAATATGAAGATCGGAAATGTATGTATTCATATATTGTTTCTTAATTTTTAAACTCATTAAAAAGGCTGAGTGGTACTTTTACTACCACTAAATGCTTAGTTTATAGGGTTCTATCATATGTTAGTGTATATACAGGGTTCTGTCATATGTTAGTGTATATACAGGGTTCTATCATATGTTAGTGTATATACAGGGTTCTATCATATGTTAGTGTATATACAGGGTTCTGTCATTTGTTAGTGTATATACAGGGTTCTATCATATGTTAGTGTATATACAGGGTTCTGTCATATGTTAGTGTATATACAGGGTTCTGTCATATGTTAGTGTATATACAAGGTTCTGTCATATGTTAGTGTATATACAGGGTTCTGTCATATGTTAGTGTATATACAGGGTTCTGTCATATGTTAGTGTATATACAGGGTTCTGTCATATGTTAGTGTATATACAGGGTTCTATCATATGTTAGTGTATATACAGGGTTCTGTCATATGTTAGTGTATATACAGGGTTCTATCATATGCTAGTGTATATACAGGGTTCTGTCATATGTTAGTGTATATACAGGGTTCTATCATATGTTAGTGTATATACAGGGTTCTGTCATATGTTAGTGTATATACAGGGTTCTGTCATATGTTAGTGTATATACAGGGTTCTATCATATGCTAGTGTATATACAGGGTTCTATCATATGTTAGTGTATATACAGGGTTCTATCATATGTTAGTGTATATACAGGGTTCTATCATATGTTAGTGTATATACAGGGTTCTATCATATGTTAGTGTATATACAGGGTTCTATCATATGTTAGTGTATATACAGGGTTCTATCATATGCTAGTGTATATACAGGGTTCTGTCATATGTTAGTGTATATACAGGGTTCTGTCATATGTTAGTGTATATACAGGGTTCTGTCATATGTTAGTGTATATACAGGGTTCTATCATGTTAGTGTATATACAGGGTTCTGTCATATGTTAGTGTATATACAGGGTTCTGTCATATGTTAGTGTATATACAGGGTTCTATCATATGTTAGTGTATATACAGGGTTCTGTCATATGTTAGTGTATATACAGGGTTCTGTCATATGTTAGTGTATATACAGGGTTCTATCATATGTTAGTGTATATACAGGGTTCTATCATATGTTAGTGTATATACAGGGTTCTGAAAGTCCAATGTCCCTAACGTTTTGTGAGTAGTGTATATGCACTACATCGTGTGTTTTGCTAAATACCTGTCATACACCACATATCATATCAGAATATTCTATTACTGTTAAACCAACTGTGAATATTAATGTACGCCAAACCATGTATCCTTTATCATAGCTACATGTGTGACGTTTACAGTAAAAAACAAAAAAAAAGGTGTGAAAATCAGTTAAGTATTCAGCGAGTTATAATTGATTAAAAGCACTGACACTTCACTGCGCCTGCTAAACAGATTACACTGAGAGGAGCGGGCGACTGGTCCAAGATGGCGGCCACACGGCTCGTCAGCGCCAATAGACAGTAGCGGTAGATCCAGCGTCTACTCTTTATATTTCTATGACTGCAACGAACACAGTCGAACCTTGTGGCACAGAGCTCGGATACTACTTTAAACCCTGGTCCCCACAGTCCCAGTCGGGGAAATAACAATGAAGAATCACTCTTTTGACATAGTGGCTATAGATGAAAATTAGAAACTTGGATTGCTCAGCCTCCTTTTTAGTTTTTATGAGAACACCTTGTTTTGAGACAACCTTTGGCATTTAAAAATGTATTTGACAAATATCCCCGTTGCCTCGGTTAGTACATCCGTATGTATTCCTTGCAAATAGACTGCATTGATTCTCTGAATGTCGTGAAGATTGCAGGCCATGCATTTTCCTAAAAAATGACACCCATTAGACAAACATATTTGAGCAAAGTGAAAACTCCATTGGTTCTCAACTAAACTTGATATGAGCAGTTGACTTTGAATCGGTGAAAATGTACATGGTTCTCAATAGAGAGATTTACTTCCTGTTCCTCTTTGGACTTTTGCACTACTGCATGACGCCAGTAATTATGCGTAATACATTTTTAAGTTTATAGTATTTGGAGGGTCAGGCCCTCCATTGCAGCTTGCGGCTTTATTTTATTTTAAATATTACTTTGTCTTTTTATTAATTTGTCTTGTTTAAGACAAACTGAGCTGTTATTCTTGTCTCAGACATAAGATTTCACTGAATCTGAGGATGACAACTTATAGTATAAATTTGTCTGACCAATCACTAAACACAAAGTAAAATGAATTAAATTGACCCAGATGGCAACATATTTCAAAATACCTCAATTGAATGTTTATATTATATGAATGACATGAGTTTTAAACTCAAAACTATGACTTTAAAACTCAAAATTCCGAGTTTAAAAGTCAAAATTATGACTTTCAAAGTCGTAATTTTAAAAGTTTTAAACTGCGCATGTGCAGTTTCTGCCGCAACAAAAGCACAATACATAAACAATAAAATGGATACTATTAATACCGATGGTATTAGCTTTCATAAGATAAATCACTAGGATTTTTTGTAAATATGTAATAATCGTTCAAACTCTAGGTAGTGTGGGTAAACAAACTTCTTCCGACTTGTAACTGGATACCTGTACAAACGTTCCCACCCCACGTATGTTCCCACCTTCCTGTGGATTATAACACAGTCGCACCAAGTGGATGAACAAAATAACCGCAAGTAAAACAGCTCACGGTTCACACTTACAGACTGGGGACAAACTGTTAATTTGTTATTATTCTAAAATGAAGTGTACCACCTACATAAAATGAATATAAACATACTGCACTGTTAGCTAGCGTTACCTTTACAAATGATAGCTCCACAAATGTAAACATGGATGTATGATGTATTATGTGCATTGGCCATCGTAAATATGAAATCCCACACATGAAGTTAGAAACTGACTGAATATTTACAGTCTGTGCCTCAAAGCAACAATATCTTCATAATAACCTGCCAACTTGCAGGCGAAGGATGTCCAGAGACCATTCCAGGCAGCAACAACTGTACATGCGCAGTTTAAAACTCAAAATTACAAGGTTCAAAACTCAAAATGACGTTTTGAAAGTCATAGGATAATTTCGAGTTTTAAACTCGTAATATTTAGTTTAAAACTCAAAATTATGACTTTCTGTAGGCTATTTTTTTTTTTTTTACATGGCGGAAACGGGCTTCCATAAATGAGTGACACATGACAATGACAAAGTATTTACTCAAGATACAAACATTTCACTTTTGCATTTTAATAGGAGTTTATATTAAATTTTGAATGTATCCAACAATACTTGAAACAATTTAAATCACCTTTTAATATTGTGGCAATATCGGAAACGTGGATCAATGAGGACAAAGGCAACATGTTGGAAATGTTTTGCACTAACAGATAACGTAAGAGAGGAGTGGCTTTATACATTGATAAAAACATACAATTGGAATATTGTAGATAATGTCTCTTGCTGTGGACGGACTGTTTGAATCCATTACTGTGGAATTAACCATTCCAAAAAACATTACAATACAACTTATAAAAATAAACAAACACACCCTGGATAACTGGGGACTGGCTAACTCTTGCAAAAAGAAAAAATGTTTATAGGCACAGAACTAAAGAGTGAAATAAGGTTTAAAAACTACAGTTCGAAATGTAGCAGTGGAAATTGTTGAACCTTTTGCTTTCACCTTCAATTTGTCATTTCAACACTGTGCCTTTCCTCAAAAATGAAAATGGCAAAAGTTATTCCAATATTCAAATAAGGAGCTAAACACCACTTCAATTATTATAACCCTGTTTCCTTCTGCCACAGTAAAAAAAAAAATTTGACATTAGACTCCAGGCGTGATTCGCTGTCTGATAGGAAAACAGATCTACTTCCCTTTCTCTAATCGACTCGGTGGAGGACATTATGAATGGTATGGAACAAAGTAGATTTTTATTTGAAATGTTCATCAATCTCCAAAAAGCATTCGATACCAGTGACCATAATATTTTGATATATGAAATGGAAAACTATGGCATAAGGCATTTAACAGAGAAATTGTTAGAGAACTATTTGAGAGAGAAACAACAGATTGTACAACTCGATCAACACAAATCAGGGTCAATACTAGAACGCACATTATTTATCAGGTCCATCAATACGGTAACTGTGGAGATTCACAAATTGAAAATGTGATTTAATGACAAATGAATAAATTGTCACTCAATCTGAAAAAGCAATCGTAAAAGAAACATACCGGTCAGGATTGTTGTCGGTGATACTCAAATAGAAAAAAGTTCACCAGAATAGGAGTTATAATAGATGAAAATATTTCTTGGAAACCCCACATACTGTAAGGTACCTGAGGTCAAAAGTTTCTAAGTTTCACTGTATCATTCTTTTGTATTGCCCTATTCAAATTACTGTGTTGAAGTCTGGGAAAAATGTTACAGATCCCACTGTTTTTTTCCCAAAGCCTTTTGCTACTTTGTAAAAAAAAAAAGCAATTAGAATTGTATCAAATGTCCACTACAGCCATTATTCCAACCCACTGTTCATAGAGCTAAAATAACTCTATGAACAGCTGGACTTGGTCAACTTTAAAACTACTAAAACTGTGACAAATCTCTGCCTCCTAAGTTACAAAACGTGTTCCATGACAGAGATGCGCATCACAAATACAGACTGAGAGGGAAAAAGAAGTTATAGCAACCTAAATTTGCGACTACATTCAGAGCGAGGAGCGAACATTTGGAATTATTTAGATGAGGATTTAATACAATTTTTTTAAACTGTGGAAACACTCAACAAGAAATATGTGGAGGAAGGAGAGTGATGCTTTCGGCCTAGAGTGAGAGAGGCGAAAGAGGGGAGGGGTGAGTGAGTGTTTTGGGTCTTGTCTGTGTGAATGAGGGGGTCAGTGTGTCGTGTGTGTGTGTGTGTGTGTGTGTGTCATGGACTGTTTTGTTGGAGGGTATTGTAGGGGTCCTGATTTTTTTTTCATTGTATTGTAGAATGTGTCTGAATGGATGGGAGGGGATTGGATTAATATAAGCTTTTTGCTATGAACAATCCCTTTTCAAACCGGCATGCACAGATTTTCTTGTTTTCTGTTATCATAATTCCTGTGAAAAATTTTTTGTCTTGTGCATGTTTGAAATAAATAAAAGAATCAAAACAAATCAGAATCATGACTTTGTGTTTCAGACCGAGCTCAGCGACACTGCAGACGGAGAATTATCCAACACAGAGGTACAATTTAAACGTGTTTTAGTCCCGCTTCAGACGTGGTTTAGACCTGCTGTAGACCTCCTTTAGTCCTGCTTTAGACCTTCCCAAGACCTACTTTAGCCTGCCTAATTAGTCTTATTTTAGACCTGGTTCAGACCGGCTTGTGTTTTGTCTCTCTGATGCAGTCTGATGAGGACTTGAAGACTCAGGTAAATCCACATTTTGGACTTTTTTTCTTTTTTTATCTAAAATTCTACTTATTTTACTGTCTTCTCTCACAGGAGGCTCTGAGCCCCACAGAGCTGCAGGCCCAGGTCCAGATGAGGTCCCAGGTCCAGTCCCAGGTCCAGATGAGATCCCAGACTCAGACCCAGGCCTCCTCCAGGCCTGCTCTCAGGACTGTGTCCGCTCTGCGAAGGTCGTTCCTGGAGGAGGACAGTCCGAGCTCAGGTCTCTCAGAGTGGGACCGACGTCTGGCTTCATCTCCTGTGAGGATCCGAGAGGACTCCCCCATGATCACCCCTTTGAGGCCGGGTACAGACCAGGACCAGGGTACAGACCAGGGCCAGGACCAGAGAGGAGCACCCCATCCACAACTCAAGGTCAGAGATCATTTTAATACCAGCGCAGTTGTACACTGGTCCCTGGTACTGCAGGTACTGCAGGTACTGTAGGTACTGTAGATATACAGCTACAGGAGAGATACGAGAGAGAGAGGGAACAGAGAGAGACCAGAGTTCTTGAGGAACGACTCTCAGACTCTAACTCTTGTGTTTGCAGAACAGCTCTGAAGACACGCCCCCAATGATCCAACCTCTGGATCCTCTGGTGAGTCAGCCCTGAAGGGTGAGGCTGTGTGGGATTCTGGCCCATTCCTCCTAACTTAAAAAGCTGTTTTGTTGCAGACTGAAGTGCCATCTCTCAGATCAACTGAGAAAAATCTTCTGAGAGAACTGAACCTGTACAAGGTACACACATACTCACACACACCCACACAGACACACATAAATCCTGTTTGTGTCTCTCAGACCTCGGAGACGCTGGAGCATGTGTTTCTGGCCCCGGAGTCATGTGACGCTCAGGTACAGACCCCGCCCCCTCTGCTGCATGCTAACAGGCTAACATTGACACAGGAAGTGAGTGAAGAGGAGCTGAGCGACAGCGATGATGTCAGCGACGATATCAGCGATGATGTCATCAGTGTGCTGATGCAGGTTGCTGCGGACGACACCCTGGACGCTAACACTAACGAGGCTAATGATGCTAGTTATGCTAACACTGGTAATAAGGACAGAAATTATACTTACGAAGCTAGCAACGATGCTATGGAGGATAACAAGAGGTCCACGCTACGGATATCTGAACATTTCTATGACAATGAAGAGGAAAGAGCCAATCAGGATGCAGAGTTGGAGGTAGAGGCTATCCCCCTAAGCCCCTCCTCTTCCTTTTCCCGCCTCCTTTTAAGCCCCGTCTATGTGACCCGTTACCTCATTCTTTTTTGTGATTGGATTGTAAACATGATCATTTGTTGTATCTGTATTTATTTTTGTTGGGACAGTGTGTATTCATGAACACCATCTGTCCCACACTCACTCATTTAGTGGTCAAGGAAACCTGCGCAGACACAAAGAGAACATGCAAACTCTCCTAAGAAAGGCCTGGAGGTGGAATCAAACCCAGGACCTTCTTGCTGTGAAGCACAAGTGCTAACCACTGTGCCAACGTGCTTCATGCCCATGCTTCAAACAAACATATTATTATTATTGTATACAAATATATAAACTAGGGAGGGGCAGCATCATGCTGTCATGGCCCAGTCAGAGTCCAACCCTTCATCTGTGAGACTGCTGTTCTCTAATCTGACAAATAGCTGTTTTGTAAAGAGGAATGGACTACACTCAAGGGACACATCCAGTCTGTGTAGTTTGTAAAGTACAAAATACAAAAAGGGTTGCACAGACTCTGACCCCGTTTCCCCTTGTGGCGGTTTCTGTAACATCTGTGAATATTTTTCAGATCCCGGTGGTGAGACAAACTCTGACCTACGAACCTGCAGAGGTGAGTCCTGATTTAGACCTCCTTTATTCCTGCTTTAGACCTGCTTCAGACCTGCGAACTGCTTCAGACCTCCTTTAATACTACTTTAGACCTCCTTTATTCCTGCTTTAGACCTGCTTCAGACCTGCGAACTGCTTCAGACCTCCTTTAATACTACTTTAGACCTCCTTTATTCCTGCTTTAGACCTGCTTCAGACCTAAATTATACCTGCTTTAAACTTTCTTCGTACCTGTTTTAGTCCTGCTTTAGTCCTACTTTAGACTTGCTTTAGTCCTGCTTTAGACTTACTGATTCCTTATGTCTAAGTCATGTCTCTTTCTTTCAGTCCCAGAGGAAGTCTGGCTCTGGACTTGATTCAGCTCTAGTCTTAAGTTCTCAAACCTTCACGTCTGAAACAGCGGTCTCCACGGCAACAACACACATCACCAAGGTCCTGTTAATATAACGTTTACACTCTTAACTGCTCTGTCCGTATTTCAGCTCAGAGACTAGACCAGGGAGAGACCAGGGAGAGACCAGGGAGAGACCAGGGAGAGACCAGGGAGAGACCCCAATATAGATGTTAAAGGTAGCAACACATTTTATTGAGAACTGGGAGATGGAGACCTACGTATGCTCAGCGTCAAAAGATAAGTTTCTAACTTCAACGTGTGAATAAAGAAAACATTTATTTGAAGAAATATCTTCAACAAACACTAACTCTTAGGGAGGAGTCGGGGGGTTATTACTCTGACTCTGACTCCGGGGGATCTGGGTCTTTCCATAGATGGTCAAAGGGGGCGTGGCCCAGACGCGGATCGAAAAGAGGATCGTGATTTCGGCTGACGTCGACCAAGACCAGGTACAGACATAGACACAGGAAGAACATGCAAACACTGACACAGGGAGAACATGCAAACACAGGCACAGGAAAACATGCAAACTGACTTGGCTCCGCCCACAGGCTGTGGCGGACCTCCTCTCGGAGACTCGTCGTTTGCACCCGGACATAGACCTAACTCGTGTTGTGGTCCACACTGAGACTGGGTTCAGACCTGGTCCAGACCCGGTCCAGACCGGGTTTAGTCCTGGTCCAGACCGGGTTCAGTCCGGACCATGTGACTGAGACGTGATGATGTCACAGGTAAAGCCGACAGCTGATTGGCTGATACGACTGCATGGCTTCTGCACTGCACTAAGCATGCCTGGTGCAGGTTTGACCCTGTGCCCATGAGCCACATACCTGCCCTTTCTGTCTCAACGCTCTGTTCTCAAACTCTAGACTGTGATGTCACACTTATGTCAGCAAAGGGTGTGTGGCTTGTCTTGGTAGTCTCTTTTTTAATTGAACTGTCTTCTGTTTCAGGACTGAGGTGCACTGCATCATGGGAGTTTGAGGAAGCGGATTACAAAACCAGTCACAAAACCCTCTTCCCTTTAGACCTAGTCTGGACCAAGACTGGATCAGGTCTAGACCACCAACTCTGGACCCAGTCTGGACCACAACTGGACCAGGACTGGATCAGGTCTAGACCTGGTCGGGATTTGGCCTGGATCCGGTCTGAACCAGGACACGGTGTTAGTTCTCTGCATGTTTTGTCTTTAAGCACAAACCTCAGACTCTTTATATTATTATTTATTGAAATCCTACGTCTGCACCAAAATCCTGTCTGATCTGGACCTGGACCCAGACTCAAAACCAGTCTCTGCTTCTGTCTCAATAAACATATTTAATCTGGTGGGTTTTTTTGCTTGGTTTTTTTCGTCTTAATTCAAAGTAAAACAGTTGGGAAAATTGGGAAACATGAGCAAGCAAAAACCTCAGGAGAGGAAGAAGGTAGGGGAGGTTGATTGCTGTGTTTATACCGAGAACTAAAGCTTTAACCAATGCCCTCATAAAAGAGAGGGTGAGGGGAGGGAGAGGGTGAATCTGAGTTCGGTAAAGTGAGCTTGATATTCCCAGATTCGGACTTCTGCGGTCAATAGCTCACAAAAACTATGTTGATAATCGAAGGTAATTATGCCAAAATAATCACCTCTACATAGGGGCTAACAACTACCACAACACTACCACTGTTACAATCATTGATCTACTATATGGTATATCGTTTATACTGCATATATGTTATACGCCACGAGGGGGCAGTCACGTGAGATTTAACCATAGACTGTAAATACTAAATCCTGAAAGCCTCTTCTGGAAATGACATATACAAAAGTGGAACCTCTCTCTCTGGTCTGTGTCCCTGGTATCTCTGCGCTTTCTCTCTCTCTCTCGCTCTCTCTCTCTGGTCTCTGGACCCTCTCTATGGATTCTCTCTCTCCCTGTGGTCTGTGCTGTCTCTTTCTCTCTGGACACGTTCAGAGCCGCTCAGAGCCATGACTGCAGCCCGAGATCAGGACGTGTTTTTGGGCTTTGACTTCAGCACGCAGCAGGTTCGTGTTCCCCTGTTGAGACATGTTCACACTGAGACACTGCGCATACATTTCTGATCACACCTTTGTAGTGTTATTATTATAGTCTCACAGTGTCTCAGGAAAGCACGGACACTACAGTGAACGCCTCTTCAATACAAAACTTCTCCATTCTCCCTGCTCCCCTTCTTATGGACTTTAGAAGAGTTTGGGCTGGTTTGGCTATGCTAGTGCTAAGCTAATGTTTACTGTCATCCAGGTGCTTCTTCAGTCATGTGCAGAGATCTGGACTCTGAGCTTTGCACAAATGAAATATTAACTTTAGACGCTTCAAAACTACGTAGATCTGGGTTAAAATGTGGTTTTACTAACAATCCGCTAAAGACCAATACATGAAAGTCCTACTTTAAACCTGCTTTAGACCTGGTTCAGTCCTGCTTTAGACCTGGTTCAGTCCTGCTTTAGACCTGGTTCAGTCCTGCTTTAGACTTTGTTCAGTCCTGCTTTAGACCTGGTTCAGTCCTGCTTTAGACCTGGTTCAGTCCTGCTTTAGACTTTGTTCAGTCCTGCTTTAGACCGGCTTTCGAGCTGCTTCACTCCTGGTTTCTTGTCTCAGTTGAAAGTTTTGGCATTGGACTCAGAGCTCCGGATTCTCTATGAAGACAAAGTCCAATTTGACTCAGACCTCCCAGAGTTCAGGTGAGCCAAAATACCAGAAACTCAGCTTCTCAGAGTCATGTTCTAGTCTCTGTTGTGCGTGGTTTGTGCCTCAGGACTCAGGGCGGGGTCCACATCCAGGAGGACAGACTGACCGTGACCTCACCCACGCTCATGTGGGTCCAGGTACGTGTTCAGGCCTTAACCTCCTGAGACCCTGCGACCTCATACGAGGACATTACATTTTTGCCTCTTGGCACAATGATACTAAATTTTTTACATCCTTGACCTGATGGCCACATTTAGGGACACTGCCCGCGCCATCTTGTGGTGATATGATAGAATTACACTTAAGGCAGTAGGAAAAAAATGGTGGCAATATCAGCAAAAGACTTCTACAAGAGTTTACAGAAGAAAAATGCCCCAGGTAAAAATTCTATCAACATTTTATGAATGAAATCAATTTTTTTATGCACAATAATGTCTCTAGCTTCATATGGAGTTTGAAATTTGACAAATTTTGATTGTAGTAGCAGGCTAGGATGTCAGTAAAAGTGAAGCACTCGTTTGAGGACGCTAGGACTATGTACCGCTATCTGTTTAGCTAACCGTGTGGAAGATTTAGATGAAGTTACAGTTGTAAATAGTTATTTTGAATCACACATTTGCTTAGTTATGTGGTTTACAGTTGTAAATAGTATATTTAAGTACTAAGTGGTATATGCTAAGTATTGTTTAGTGTTGCTAAATTCTAAATCATAAACAATATAGCTAGGCTATAGCTAGCACATGATAGCCAAGCTATGAAGTGTCACTGATATACTGTAGATTTTGATGTTGGTTTTTAACATTATCATTACAGGCACACTTTCATTGTCAAGAGCAGAACAATTGCTGTTGGCAATTGCAGACAACTCTGAGATAGAGGACTTCTCAGATGGGGATGATTGTATCATCATCTCATACCTGTCAGTCATCTTCTGGTGTTTCCCACGGGGAGAGGCGGCGAGCTGGGGTGGCCATACTCATTGCCCCCCATCTCAGCCGCCATGTGTTGGAGTTCTCCCCGGTGAATGAGAGGGTCGCGTCCCTCCGCCTCCGGGTGGGACAAGTCTCCCATTGTTGTGACGGCCTACGGGCCTAACGGCAGTGCCGAGTTCCTGCCTTCTTGGAGTCCTTGGGAGGGGTACTGGACGGTGCACCTCCCGGGGACTCCGTTATTCTCCTGGGGGACTTCAACGCCCATGTGGGAAATGCCAGTGACACTTGGAGAGGGGTGATCGGGAAGAACGGCCCCCCTGATCTGAACCCGAGCGGTGTTCAGTTGTTGGACTTCTGTGCCAGTCACGGTCTGTCCATCACGAACACCATGTTCGAGCACAAGGGTGTCCACCAGTGCACGTGGCACCAGGACACCCTAGGCCGGAGGTTGATGATCGACTTTGTTGTCGTATCATCTGACCTTCGACCGCGTGTCTCGGACACTTGGGTAAAGAGAGGGGAGGAGCTGTCAACCGATCATCACCTGGTCGTGAGTTGGATCCGCTGGCAGGGGAAGAAGCCGGTCAGACCTGGCAGACCCAAGCGTATAGTGAGGGTCTGCTGGGAACGTCTCGCTGAGCCCCCTGTCAGACGGACTTTCAACTCACACTTCCGGGAGAGCTTCTCCCAGGACCCAGAGGAGGGGGACATTGAGTCCGAGTGGACCATGTTCTCTTCCTCTATCACCAATAAAGCGGCTCGTAGCTGTGGTCGCAAGGTCTCTGGTGCTGGTCCCGGCGGCAATCCCCGAACCCGGTGGTGGACACCGGCAGTAAGGGATGCCGTCAGGCTGAAGAAGGAGTCCTATCGAGCAATGATGGTTTGTGGGACTCCGGAGGCAGCTGTCCAGTACCGGCAGGCCAAGCGTGCCGCGGCCCGGGCTGTTGCAGAGGCAAAAACCCGACACTGGGAGGAGTTCGGAGAGTCCATGGAGCATGACTATCGGTCGCCCTCAAAAAGGTTATGGCAAACCCTCCGGCGCCTCAGGAGGGGGAAGCAGTGCTTTGCCAACACCGTGTATGGTGCGGGTGGAGAGCTGCTGACCTCGACTGGGGATATTGTAATCCTAACTCTAACCCGGAGATGGTAGCCTTGAAAAACCCCATGCGTTGCAGAGCACAAGACTGCATTGGAAAATCCTGTGTCCGATGCATGACATGCAATGTGTACCTGTGCTTGCAAAGTGAATGCAACTGCTTTGCAGCATTTCACACTTGCCAATAGGGCTCTTCCAAACAGGCAGACAGATTGCTTTCTAGAAAAAGAGAGGGAGCTAGTTTGAAAAAAGCCCCGGTTCATAAGCTGTTCAGCAGAATTTTACTGTTTTAGGACTGTTAATAATATTTGCCATTATTTGTTCTAGTATTGTATTTATCAATTCAATTCAGCCATATTGAAGGCTTGAAATAGACAGTTTACACAGTATTTTGCGGTTTTATTTATGTATAGCCAATTTTTTGTCATGTGGATGAATGAAGAAAAAGGGAACCCAAATTGCAGGACTGAAAATCAAAGTAATTTAATAAAATAAATCCAAGGTAATGTAAAAACAGAACTGAAGACAGGACAAACATTGTGGAGACAATGGACGGACAACAAGTGAGGAAGGGCACAGGGTATATACACACACACAGGGACACACAGGGACACACAGGTGAATCACATTAGGGCGGGGCAACAATCAACAGGACAGGCAGGATTCAAACTCAACCAGGTCAAAATGTCCACACCATGACATTTTTAGGCTTTGAAGATAGAGCTGTTTGGATTTTATGTCTAACTTTGATGTTTACATTTTTCAAATAAACTGTTATATACTATTTTAGACCAATGGAGTCTATTTGTATTGTATAGTAAGGTCGACCCACTGTCCTCATGTGAGGACATTGATTTTTGAGAGAAGTACTAATTGGATCAAGCTGAAATTTTGAATTTCAACTAATTAGGACCTTCCGGCCTAAAAGATCATACATTTTCTCTTTAGGTTATGAGAGACCCACTGTCCTCATACGAGGACATGTTTTTTCTCAAAAACTACTTCCTGTACAAAATCACAATTTAGGTATTATACTTATTGGGTCCTACTTATCCTAAATAGCAAAAAAATATATAAAATGCACACCAGACAAATGCTCGGGTCTCAGGAGGATAAATCAGCTACAGACTTTGTTTGACCACTTCACCTCTCCAGGCTCTGGACCTGCTGTTGGACAACATGAAGACTAGAGGATTCCAATTCTCCAGGGTGAAGGCGCTCTCTGGGAGTGGACAGGTACTCTTCAATATGTCTGCATGTGAAATCAGAGAGCGATGGTCTCACATTGTAGGGGTCTTTCCTGGTACAGCATCTGAGAGCCCATTTCTCTGTATCTCCTATTATGATTTGTATTATTATTAACTCATGTCTGTGTCATCATGAATGATCTTGGTCCCAGGACTGACCCTTGTGGCACTCTAGAGTCTGTATCACAGTCACTGTGTCACAGTTATAGTCTATTACAGTATAATAGTATAGAAAACAGTCTATGAAACAGTTTATGCAACCCACAGCAGCACGGCAGTGTGTTCTGGAGGAAAGGAGCCGGTCACAAACTGACAACCATGGATCCAGAGCAGCAGCTAAGCCACATCCTACAGGTCTGACTGAGGCTATAAATCCAGGACTGAAGCTGTAGATCCAGGACTGAGGCTGTAGATCCAGGACTGAGGCATTAGATCCAGGACTCAGGCTGTAGATCCAGGACTGAGGCATTAGATCCAGGACTGAGGCTGTAGATCCAGGACTGAGGCTGTAGATCCAGGACTGAGGCTGTAGATCCAGGACTGAGGCTGTAGATCCAGGACTGAGGCTGTAGATCTAGGACTGAGGACTGTAGAGCCCCGGTACTCCACAGTCTGTATCAGTGCAAACATAAGAGTATATATAACAGTCTACATGCCTCAGGACAGCTTCTCCGTACCTCAGTCCCCTGTGTGGATGGACTCTAGCTCCAGGACTCAGTGTGATGCACTGGAGCGAGCAGCAGGGGGCGCTCTACGACTGTCTGAGATCACTGGCTCCAAGGCCTATGAGGTACTGCTGTAACACTGCTACTGCTACTACTACTACTACTACTACTACTACTACTACTGTCTCATGTTCTTTTCCTGTTTGTCCAAAGCGCTTTACAGGAAACCAGATCTCCAAAGTGTTCCACACTCGACCAGAAGAGTTCTACCAGACTGAGGTGAGGGTCCCATTAAGGAGAGGGTCCAAGACTGAGGGCAGTGTTAGGAGCAATTGTGATTATGACTGTTTTGTCTGTAACCCTTGTTCAGATGGACTGTTTCTGTGTGTGTCACAGAGGATTTCGCTTGTCAGCAGTTTCGCAGCCTCTCTGTTCCTGGGAAAATATGCTGCAATTGACTTCAGCGATGGTAGGAAAACCTCAGCTCATTCTGGTCTCTCTCTGGTCTCTCTCTGGTCTCTCTCTCTGGTCTCTCTCTCTGGTCTCTCTCTCTGGTCTCTCTCTCTGGTCTCTCTCTCTGGTCTCTCTCTCTGGTTTCTCTCTCTGGTCTCTCTCTCTGGTCTCTAAACTTTGGTCTGATTTTAGGGTCTGGGATGAACCTCTTGGACTTGTCTTCTAAGGCCTGGTCTGACGTCTGTCTAGATGCCTGTGCACCAGGACTGCGCCCTCTCCTGGCTGACCCTGTGGACTCCTCATCAGTCCTGGTAAGAACCTCAACCTGCAGCTGCTTTTAGCTCCAGAATATATCCTTTTAAACAATAATTTGTGCATTTCTATCTCACTTATTGGAGAGACATCTAATTTTCATGCTCCTTTTTTAGCACCTCTGGGTGTTAGCTCCTCTGAGGGTTAGCTCCTCTGGGTGTTAGCTCCTCTGGGTGTTAGCCCCTCTGGGTGTTAGCTCCTCTGGGTGTTAGCTCCTCTGGGTGTTAGCCCCTCTGGGTGTTAGCTCCTCTGGGTGTTAGCTCCTCTGGGTGTTAGCTCCTCTGGGTGTTAGCTCCTCTGGGTGTTAGCCCCTCTGGGTGTTAGCCCCTCTGGGTGTTAGCCCCTCTGGGTGTTAGCCCCTCTGGGTGTTAGCTCCTCTGGGGGTTGGCTCTACCCTATGTGTCCAGGGCTCCGTCTGCTTGTACTTTGTGAAGCGGTTTGGATTCTCAGAAACCTGCAGCGTCGTGGCTTTCACCGGAGACAATCCTGGTAATGGCTCTGACTAAACCTGGACTAAAGCATGGATAAAACAGGTCTCACCCTGGTCTTGTCTATGTTTCAGCGTCTCTGGCTGGGATGAGACTTCAGCCTGGAGATGTCGCTGTGAGTAATGGTTCAGCTTTGGGATTGATTATCTCAGAAGTGCTCACTGATATGTTGTGGGCAGGTCAGTTTAGGCACCAGTGATACAGTGTTCCTGTGGCTGCAGTACCCCCAGCCGGCACTAGAGGGACATGTCTTCATCAACCCAGTCCAGCCAGAGCACTACATGGCCCTGCTGTGGTTAGTCCAGAGACTACAGACCAGAGACCAGAGACAAAGTCTATAACCAGTTTTATTGTTGTAGCTTTAAGAACGGGTCGCTGGTGCGAGAGCGGATCCGGGATCAGACTGGAGGCTCCTGGGATAAATTCTCCTCAGCTCTGAGCTCCAGTCCCCTCGGGAACAACGGGAACATTGGTAAGACACAGACCAAACCAGACCTGAAGCAAGACCAAACTAAGACCAAACCAGGTCCAAGATTGAATAGTCCTAACCCTAAATCTTACTGCTTTGAGCACCAGACTGCGACCCGAGAGAGACCACAGACTGAGACGTACTCATAAGTCACATGTTTTGTTTTGACCCAGGACTTTACTTTGACGTGATGGAGATCCTCCCGGCAGCATGCGGCGTGCGGCGCTTTGATGCTGACGATAACGAGGTGTGATTTATCTAATGTGTTTGATTGTGTTGAGACTGAGGTTAGGCGTCAGGCTAAAGGCAGGCGTATACTCGGGCCTCACTGTGTGCGTTGGCGTTTGCGGTGGACCACTGGTTGATTTCGTAGCCACAGTGCGCTACAGAGCGTACTCCCCGTGCATAGTTTTGAAGAGAATGTTGTTATCCCACACCCCAACCACATGATGGCTGTCTCGCAGGAATTGCTTGGGACCCTAAAGCTCCTCTAGCTACTTTCTCCACTTCAAAACAAAAACAATGGCGAACCAAGCTGAAAAAAAATCTCTGAATCTCATTAAATCTGTATTCTAGGCACAAGTTTGTGTCATTTTAAAAAGACAGTTTTTGTTGGAAACAGAAGGTTATTATTAAAGTGTATTCATGCACTAACAATCAAAACAATAAGTTATAAATATCTGAGACCAAAAGTGAACTATTTATAAGTGCAGGATGAATGCAACAAGGTGCAGACACATGTGCAAATCCAAACAAAGACACAGGAACAGTGCAAAATAAACTACTGTATGGTATATACTGTAAATGTTCAGTGCAAAAACTCTAGTACACAGCCTACTCGTATATCAGGCTTGTGAGCCATGAGCCCGAAACTACTTATCCTTTGCTTCGGTGCTTCGAAGGGTACCAATCTACGCATCCAAGTTCCTCGTCCTTTTTCTACCGCAGCTGTTCTATGCTTCCATCTAAAACATAATCTCACACGAGCCAATCACAGTAGACCCTCTCTGCGCTGCCGGCTGAGTAGTTAGAAAAATCAGAGGGTACACAGGTGGTAGCGCAAGGGTTCCTTGCGGTGATCCTTGCATTGATCATGTGACATCAAGTGACACCACGAGGGCCCCCGCAGTATACCCCCTGCATAACCCTGACCCTGACGCTGAGTGCAGTTTTGCTGGTGTTCTGCAGGTGGCGTCCTTCCCTCCTCACACTGAGGTGCGCGCTCTGCTGGAGGGACAGTTCCTGTCACGAAGACTACACTCAGAACGACTGGGATACCACATCTGTAACACACGCACACAATCGCCTTCTATCACGAGTTTTCATACCATGTATTTCTGACCTCTGTCACATCTTTGATCCACTTTTTCAGAGAGAAAAGTGACCACCCTCAGTCTTTCCGCTCTTAGCCAAAAGAAAGTCAAATATTGACTCACAAATCTCTTTCTGACACAAAAGATGACACAAGAGATGTGTCTGATTTGTTTGTGTATTCCAGCTTTAAATCGTGTGGTCACAGCTGGTGGTCTGTTAAGTCTGTAAACTGTGGTTTCAGCTCCAGGGACTAGAGTTCTGGCAACAGGAGGAGCATCTTCAAACCGCCACATCCTGCAGGTCTGACCTCTGGTCTTTCTCTTTGGTCTCTCCTTGGTCTTTCTCTCTGGTCTTTCTCTCTGGTCTTTCTCTCTTTCTGGTACCTTTCTCTGGTCTCTCCCTCTCCCTGGTCTCAGATCTGACCTCTGAACTCGTGTTTCAGGTCTTATCAGACGTGTTTAACGCTCCTGTCTTCACCATCGACAGCTCCAACTCGGCATGTCTCGGATCAGCCTACAGAGCTCTTCATGGTAACAAGCCTAAAGAGGCCCAGAGGCACTCACAGGCCTCTTATGTGAACAAGAACTCTGGTCTCGCTCTCTGGTCTCGCTCTCTGGTCTCGCTCTCTGGTCTCGCTCTCTGGTCTCGCTCTCTGGTCTCGCTCTCTGGTCTCGCTCTCTGGTCTCGCTCTCTTGTCTCATGTTGCTCTGGTCTCCCGCTGGTCTCATTCTGGTCTCATTCTGGTCTCATTCTGGTCTCATTCTGGTCTCACTCTGGTCTCATTCTGGTCTCACTCTGGTCTCATTCTGGTCTCACTCTGGTCTCATTCTGGTCTCACTCTGGTCTCATTCTGGTCTCACTCTGGTCTCATTCTGGTCTCACTCTGGTCTTTGATCTCAGGTTTGTTGAAACAGTCCGGTGTTTCGTTCTTCGATGCAGTGAAGAACGGAGCAGAACCAAAACTCATGGCGACGCCGGATCCAACAGCCAATCAGGTGACAGGACACTGGTCTCACGCAGGTCTCACCCAGGTCCGGCCCCATGCTCTTGCTCCCATGCTGCTCTTATGGGGGAGATTGAAGCTTTCCCAAAGGAACATATTCGGTCGTACAGACATGATGTAATACACTTAGATGATTGAGGGGGTAACAGAAGATCGTCAAAGTCGTGATGTGGAGGTTTTGATGGGAACTGCATTTTTTTCCTTCACGTAACTCAGCATTTGTAAATAGCGAAAGAGATGATTCTTTGGGAGACTGAATTTAGCTGAGAGCTGCACAAAGGAGGCAAAGATTCCATCGATGAAAAGGTCATTGAATTACTTAAAGCTGCACTAACTGACTTTGGGATTTTGAAGCCGCGGACTCGCTGGCCTCGCTCTTTCTGCTCCCCTCCCCGCACCCACGAAGCTATCGCCCCCCACACACACCCCACTGTTGTTGACGGAGCTAGTGTCTCTCAATATGGATAATACATGGATATGGATTTGCACGTGGAGGGCGTGACCATAGAGCGATAGAACCGGGAAGCACGGAGGAACGGGACTTTCTTTTGGATGGCTGTTTCGCTGTGTAAGCAGTAACCGGTGACAAAGACGAGGAAGCTTCAGGTTAGCTCCTCGTCTTGTTGTGCTAACTCAGCTGTCTGTGCTAACGGACCTGTAGATTTCTCACAAAAGTGGGGGCTAGTGTTGCGCTGTGATTGGTCACAATCTGAGACCCGAAACACATTCTCTTCCTTGTTTCATCAAAACTCGATCAAAAATAAAATGTCACACCAGCACAAACCTGCGCTACTTATTCTTCAAAAGGACGTATATCCCAATGCACTGCATGGACATGGATAGCATTTTTGTCATGAATGCAAAAATAAAGTCAGTTAGTGCAGCTTTAATTCCAAGGGAAAACCAAATTAGAAACGCACCATCAACCAAAGAAGGCTTAAAGTATGGATTATTCCCAATGGGGGCTTTTAAAGAAAAGCGGTTACATTTGAAAAAACGTCTAAACTGAAACCAAATTTTCAATGTCATCTTAAAAATTGTGTTATTAGAGAACTCTGAATCAGGCAGTTGCTTTGGAGCATGAACAAAAGCAGCTAAAGAAGATGTGACACAGGAAAAGGCTTCCGAGCACAGCCAGGCTGGAGCATCGTTAAGGGTTTCCACCTGCAACCAGTACCTTAGAACACGAATGTTAGATGCCCAATAATAGAACATGAAATTCAGCAAAGCCATCCCACATTCTTAGGCCTCTGAAGGTATGTTTTAAGAATTCTTAGAGTTTTGTTATTCCAAATACAGCCAGAAATAGTTCCATTAATCTTGGCGAAAAAGGAGGCTGGAATGAAGTAGTAAGTAAGTAAGTAATCTTTATTTATATAAAGACAGGAACACATTGGAAAAGAAAAGACAATTTAGGAAGCACATTCATTTTGACAGTGTTAATCCTTCCAGCAACTGTTAAGTGCAATAGAGACCATCTATCAAAATCTTGTTTAACTTTATCCAGGAGAGGGTCAAAGTTTGATTTGAAAAGTTCTGAGGGGGGGGGGCGCTGTTGAGCGTTGGCATGTGAGGACGTGTCTGCAGTAGCTCCGCCAGAATGTGACTTTTTATTGTATTTTTACACCTTTTAACTTGGATTTGAACATAACCGCCAGTCTTCTAACTTTATTGAAACCAACCATGTCCGCCCCACCGAGGAAGAGCAGCGTAGGCATGGAAACTCGCCATAAATCTGAAACAGCGAAGACAGGCCGCATCCATCCTGCAGCCTCGCCTGAGCATGTGTCTGACCCCGGGTCTGATGCTAACGAGCGCCTGCTATGTCGTATGGAGGTAATGATGCAGAGCATGCGTTCGGACATTGTCACTGAGTTTGAGCAGATAGTATCAGGGGTAGTTAAACGGGAGATAGCCGCTGCCCTTCGTCCACTAGAAACATCTCTGAGTGCGCAGAGTGAAACCATTAATAGCTTGGAAGATACTGCTACAGATCATGGTGGCCAGCTAACTAGCTTACAAGCTACGGTAGCTTTGCTGACCGAGCAGGTTGGCTCTCTGTCGAAGAAATGCGAAGACCTGGAGGGGCGCTCAAGGCAGAATAACGTACGTATTGTTGGAGTGCCAGAGGGAGTTGAAGGAGCCCGACCTACTGATTTTGTGGCCACTTTACTACGAGACTTGCTTGGTCTGAACGACAAGCCCGTTTTGGATCGAGCGCATCGCACGCTCCGGTCTAAGCCCAAGGATGGAGAGCCCCCTCGCCCGTTTATTGCACGTGTAAACCTTTTCCAACAACGCAACGAGATTTTGCGTAGAGCTGGTGCATCGGCTCCACTCCTATACCAGGGGAAAAGGGTGTCCGTGTTCCCGGATTTCACTGCCGCCGTTTCTAAGAAAAGATCCGCTTTTGCTACGGTGAAAAAATCGCTCCATTCATGCCCGGGTGTGAAGTTTGGCCTGTTCTATCCTGCTGTGCTGCGTGTTACCCTTCCCGGTGGACAGACTCATCGTTTTGAAGACCCAGAACTTGCAGCGGACTTTGTGACCAAACATGTGAAGACTATGGTGTCTCCTGACTCTATCTGATGTGTCTGTCTTTCACTTAAAAACATTTGGAAGCTGCAGTAACCACCAGTCAGAGTAACGTTACAGTTTTGCACATTTGGTAATATGTTGCCCCCTTTGTTTTGTTGTGTTGACTGTTGCATTAATACAGCCCGTTATTGCAGTATGTTTTTTTTTTCCATTTAAAATATTTTGTTCTTTTTTAGCATTAATTCTAGGCTTTAACCTAATGTTATTGCTACCCTGCTAATAATGTTGCCTGATAGTTATCACTTTTTTATTTGTTTATTTGTATTTCCTGACAAATAGGTTATTGTTGTTGTCCATTCTGCTATAGGCATACAGGTATTCCTTGTATCCATTTTCTTACTTACACTATTTTAAATTGTTTTGACCACTTTACCTATTTAAAAGGTGCTTTTTGTTGAGACTTGGTGTATTTTCTATAATTTGTTTTTTTTTTATTGTCACATTCCACATGGAGGGTTATAGTTTTAGTTTCCTCCTTCGCCTTCTGAAGGTTTGCTATGGGATATTTGGGGGGATTGGGGGTCGCGCATTCCATTTGGGGGAATGCTTCTGCGATTTTTTGTGTTTTTTGTTTGTTTTCATACCATCAACTTCTCTACACTGCTATTATTACATTTGATGTGTCCATAATATGTTCATATAAGTTTGCGGGACAACCTGAATGCAATAATTTGATTTTACCATTATGTTGTCTTCAGTAGGAAAGGACCTCCGGTTCGCTAGCTTTAACTGCAAAGGACTTAATAATCCAGTGAAACGCAGTAAGGTGCTCCACCATCTACAGCAGCTTGGTGCTCAAATAGTCTTCCTCCAAGAGACCCACCTTAAGAACCTTGATCACCTGAAGTTAAAGAAAAACTGGGTGGGCCAAGTGTATCATTCATCTTTTTCTGGTAAGGCTAGGGGTACAGCGATTCTCTTTCATAAGTCTATTTCCTTTGTTCTTGAGCGGGTTCTCCCTGATCCTAATGGCAGATACGTTATTGTAACTGGCAAGCTCCTGGGTTTGAATATTGCATTGGCCAACGTCTATGCACCAAACTGTGATGATGAGTCCTTTTTTAAGCGTTTTTTCTCTCTGCTTCCCGATATGTCTGCTTATCATTTAATACTGGGAGGGGACTTTAATTGCTGGCTAGACCCCGCTCTAGATCGTTCTTCCACTAAACAAGTTGCACCTTCACGATCAGCGAAGACAATTCAAAATTTTATGGACGTGTTTTCTATATCTGACTCTTGGCGCTTTTTGAATCCCTCCAAGCGAGAATACTCATTCTTTTCTTCTGTGCATCACACGTTTACGCGCATTGACCTGTTTTTAGTCGATAATCGATTTCTATCAATGATATCTCTGTGTAGATATGATGCCATTGTTCTCTCTGACCATGCTCCTCTTTTGATGGATATAAAACTGAGAGCCTTATACCAGCGCCCCCTTTGGCGCCTCAATGTTCGGCTACTCCTAAATGATAATTTTATTAACTTTGTCTCAAATCAGATAGATTTTTTCTTGAGTACCAACAGAATGCCAGGAATGTCTGCTTCGTTGCTCTGGGAGTCCCTTAAGGCTTATATTAGAGGGGAAATAATCTCCTTTGTACATTTTGAGAACAAAATAAGAGATGAAAAATTAAACTGTATCAGGCAGCGAATATTGCAGCTAGATACCATATATGCAGCCTTGCCTTCACCGAACATTTATAAAGAACGTCTCGCTCTCCAATCTGAATTTGATGTACTCATGACCTCGCACACAACAGAACTTATGCTTCAGGCTAATACACAATTTTTCGAACATGGTGATAAAGCCGGTAAACTGCTGGCTCATCAGATCCGTCAGGTCTCCGCCTCCCGTCAAATAGCTAAGATTCAAACTAGTCAAGGGGAAACTACGGATCCCTCCAAAATTAATCAGACTTTTGAAGCCTTTTATCAGTCCTTATACTCGTCCGAGATTAAGCCTACAGATGAGGACTTTTATAGTTTTTTTTCACCCCTTCAAATTCCTACCATTAGTGAGGATTCAGCGAATAACCTTGGGGCATCCATTACATCCCAAGAAATTGGTGTAGCAATACAGTCCCTCCAGAGTGGGAAGTGCCCGGGCCCGGATGGATATCCATCAGAATTTTATAAGAAATTTAAGGATAAACTTACACCGTTGTTATTGGATATGTATACTGAATCATTCTCTCATGGTACGCTGCCAGAAACACTCAATCAAGCTGTAATTTCGCTCCTTCTGAAGAAAGGAAAGGACCCTTTACTTTGTTCCTCATATCGTCCCATAAGCTTGTTAAATGTCGATTTCAAACTACTATCAAAAATCCTAGCCAAACGCCTTGATAAAGTCTTACCTGTCATCATTAATCCTGATCAAACCGGTTTTATTCAAAACAGACATTCCTTTTCAAATTTGAGGAGACTTTTTAACATAATACATAATAACCCCCAGAATAAATCACAGGAAGCCTTGATATCGCTAGACGCTGAAAAGGCGTTTGATCGTGTGGAATGGCCATATTTATTTCACACTATGACAAGGTTTGGTCTCGGAGACACATTCCTATCCTGGGTTAAACTTCTGTACTCTAATCCACTGGTCGCTGTTAGGACCAACAACTCTCGCTCGGGTTACTTCTCGCTAAAGCGGTCTACCAGACAGGGCTGCCCTCTTAGTCCCCTTCTGTTTGCTCTAGCTATTGAACCCCTGGCTATTTCTATTCGGGCCGATCCAAATATTAAAGGCATACGAAGATTTAACTTAGAGGCAAAGGTCTCTCTATATGCCGATGACCTGCTTCTGTATGTCTCTGATGTCATAACTTCAACACCTGCAGTTTTACACTTACTATCTGACTTTGGTAAATTATCTGGTTATAAACTCAATTTAAATAAGAGTGAGATTTTTCCCTTGAATTCACCTGCTGATACGCCTGACCTGAGTGGTTTTCCCTTCAAAATAGCATCGAGTTGTTTCTTGCATCTGGGAATTAACATTACACGCAAACCAGGGGACCTTTTCAAAGCAAACTTTTCTCCCTTACTTTTGAAAATTAAAAGACTTTGAACGCTGGTCTCTACTTAAATTATCTTTGGTAGCTCGCATTAATTGTGTGAAAATGAATATTTTGCCTAGAGTTTTATACCTATTTCAGTGCATCCCCCTTTTCCTGCCATGCTCTTTCTTCTCTCAATTGGATACAATTGTCTCAGACTTTCTATGGGATAAGAAAATCTCTCGGCTCTCAAAGCAATATTTACAGAGACCGAAACCATTGGGAGGGATGGCGTTGCCAAACTTTAGGCATTATTACTGGGCCTGTAATATAAGGACCATAAAATACTGGCTTCGTCTGGGGGATGTCTCCCCTTTAGCCTGGCTCACCATAGAAAAAAACTCTGTAAAACCAGTGTCTCTTTCAGCTCTGTTATATTCACCTTTACAAAGTGAAACCAAAAAATATACTAAAAACCATGTTGTAAGAATTTCTCTTAAAATTTGGACCCAATTTAGACGTCACTTTGGCTTGCAGATTTACTCCCATAATGCCCCTTTAGCCGGTAACCATTTCTTTTCACCCTCTTGTCGACAAAGCTTTTTTAAACTGGTCACATTTAGGCTTACACACTTTTAAAGATTTATTTATTGATCGTGTTTTGGCAAGTTTCCAGCAACTGTCGGAGAAACATTCTCTCCCAAAGGAACATTTTTTCAGATACCTACAAGTTCGCAGTTTTGTTAATAGTAACTTCGCCTCGTTTCCAAATTTACCTGAAGACTCCACTATTGATATCTTTCTCAGGCCTCCTTCTTCGCTAAAAGGCTCCATTTCATTAGTTTATAATCAGATTGCAGCTATTCGTTCCAATTCTCTTTCATCAATAAAAGCTCTCTGGGAGGAGGATCTTGGTGAGGCATTTTCTGCGGAGCTATGGTCAGAAATTCTAGCGCGTGTACACAAGTCCTCAATATGTGCTAGGCATAGCCTTATACAATGCAAACTGGTTCACCGTGTTTACTATACGAAGTACCGTTTGTCCAAAATATATCAAAACGTGTCCCCAACTTGTGATCGATGTCAGCAGGCTCCAGGCAACCTTATTCACACATTCTGGCTCTGTCCACGACTTCATGATTACTGGACAGAAATCTTCTCTCATATTTCAATTGTTGTGGGCAATCAGGTAAACCCTAATCCTTTGAGCGCTCTTTTTGGTGTATTCGTGGGACCACCCTCTCTGTCCAAATCAAATAGAGACTCTCTTGCGTTTATGACTCTGCTGGCAAGAAGGGTGATACTACTGAAGTGGAAGTCCTCACAGCCTCCGTCTTGGACACAGTGGCTTAGAGACGTTTTATTCTTCATCAAGCTGGAGAAAATCCGTATGACACTGAGTGGGTCTGTCGATAGATTTGAACTGACGTAGCAACCACTGTTCCAGTTGGTACAACACTTAGACTTCCCTTCTGTCCCAGACTAATTCCTGGATTTTTTATAATAGGTTTTTAAAAAAAAATGTGATTTAATCCTTTACCTTCCCGGAGGTCCCTCTTTCAGTTCTGTTATTTCATCTTTAATTTTCATGGCACTCTAATGGCGATTGATGGCTTTTTATTTTTTTTTGTTTTCTTTTGGTTCATATTTCTCTTGTTTTATTATTACAGAAGAAATGTACGAATAATTATCCTTTTTACTGTTGTTATGGTATGTAAATGTTGTACATTATCTTGGAAAAAACAATAAACAAATTTTGAAAAAAAAAAAAAACAAGAAAAGTTCTGAAAGTTTTCTCGTAACCATAACTCATAAATATGTGAAACTTTCCAAAACCACTCTAAAAGGTAGTGGGTCAGGGTAGTTCTGTGCAGCTAAATTCAGGGGGAAGAGCTCACTTTTGCCAAGATTTAATTTATAGCCTGATATGAGGCTAAACCGGCCAAGAATCGCAAGCAGTGCGGGAATTTAAAGGGTAGGCCTAATGTATAGAAGCAAATCGTCAGCATACAATGAAATCTGCTCAGTACCATATCGCCTGATTCCAGTTATATGAGGGTCAGATCTAACAGAGATGGCGAGGGGTTCTATGGCGATTACAAAAAGCAACGGCGACAGCGGGCTGCCCTGTCTTGTACCTCTAAAAAGTGGGAAAAACTTTCAATGTGTATTGTTTGATTTGACAGAGGCAAGGGGGGAGGTGTACAGGAACCTAATCCAAGAAATCAACTTTTTGGTCTGAACCAAGTCTGACCAGTTCTTAACCAGATCTAAAACAGGGATGTGGTGTTTTCCAGGTTTATGACCAGATGTTGAAACGCTTCGCTCAAGTGGAGGAGAGAGTCCTGCTGGAGTCACGCCCCCAGATCTGAAGCGGCAAATCACTGCACTGCTCCAGCATGACTGACACATGCATCTGTTTCTAAGGGAACGAGGATGAACTCTGAACATAATGATTTACTTTATACTGTTTTTAGAAAAAAATCTTTATTGAGCAGTTTTCAGTTTATACAAAAAGTAATGCTGTCAGTGAAATGCGGTAATAATGTCGTTAACCCAAATCCATTTAAACGGCGTCAAGCACAAAAGCATGGCAGCTGCTGCTCCTGCACAGTGTTTGTCTCTATGTCAGACACACTGTTTCATCTTCTGCAACGTGTACGCACTGGCCGTGGCTGAAGCTGGTCACGGCACGTCTGCAAACTCGACTACTGCTCGGGGCGTTCTGACAGCGCATCCCCAGGAAAAAGAACAGGAAGAGCCCACAAGTACAGGGTCAAAGTAGACTGTAATAAATGAGGTTTGGGTGTTTCTGATAAATAATATGATTCTAAGCAGTTAGTGACATTTATAATATGAGAAATATTACACATACACATACTGTACATTAGGAGGCAGATGTACAGTATGTGTACTTGGTACTATCTACAATACTTCAAAAACTGAACCTCATTTAAGTGTTCCTTCCTGCCAATGAAATGTGAATAAAGAATCATGAATCACACCTGCATCATGAACCATTTGAGATTCTGAACTCTTAACACTCGCACATAAATCCAAGGATGATTACAGCTCAATGGTTGCCGTAAAAGCAAAGCTTGGTTTGATATAGTGTGGGCCCCTGCCCTATACACAGTGAATGGCAACAACAAAAGTGCAGATGGAGCCGTCTATATTGGACAAATACTTTCCAAATACTTTCTTTTTGGAGGGGATTGGACGAATATAAACTTTTTGCTTCATCCAATGCCTTTTCAAAGCAAAGTAAGGGACATTTAGAGCGGGTACAAATGTGTGATCAATTGGGAGTTAACTTAGGTTAACGTTAGGGACATTTACTTGATTTATTGCAATAAATTAGTTTAACTGTTTGACAGCACTAACCATAAGTACACATAGCTTTGAAGAACAGGAAGGGACAGACAAATACCAAGTTTCTTCATAGAGAAACGATAATCAAGATCAGCAATTATTTACAGGAAATTGCGTCTCTGTATTGGAGCATGTTACCCACTTAGACACTTTCCAAAACATTTTCATGTCAAAAGCAAATGTACAATAAGAAAATATCTTGCAGTGTTCTATGAATACCTGTCCAATATTGATTGATGAAATGATGAGCAATCCATACTCCAAAAAATGTGAAGGTGGATTTCTCATTTATGACTACATCGTCTCCAGCAGAGGGGTTCTCATCAGAGTGCCTTCTGATACGGAGTGATAAAATACAGAATTATTTCCACCCAAACTCTCTATCTTATTGACACTGTACATTACAATTGTCATTTCCATAACCGACTTCATTAATTCTCTTACAATTAGTCACCCTTTTTTTTCCATATGGCCTTGACATACGTTTTTGAATAGGGCTTTATTCTCTGCCAATATTGTTTACAAACATGAGATAACTTTATTAATACTCCTTTTATATTCATTTGTAACCATTTTTATCAGTTCCTTATTATTATCAGATACTGATGTTTGTGTCAATGTAATTCCGTATCTGTAAAACTGTTGCTTTCCAAATTATATTTCTAAAGTGTCTCAAAATGAATATTTCAATCATGTATTGATTATTGTCATCCCTTTGGGAGACAAGACCCAAAGTGGGCATCAAGTGTGTTTGGCTTAAAGTCTGAGTCTTATGCAAAGCATTTTAAAACTGCTATATCTTTACCCAATTTATATTCTCCCGTATCCGGAGAATGCATTTAACCCAAGGAATATTTGTATTTTTTATGTTTGACTCAATGCAGCTTTATCTGTAGCTGTAGCTTGAAACTGCTGCCCTGAAGCAGTTCTGTAGGTGATAGTACACCCCATCCTACTCTGCATCCAATTACATAGTTTTGAAGTTGACTTTTGGTCTCTCTCTAATTTATTTAAAAGAGCATAGTTAACTTCAAACAATCTTTATAGGTCCTCAGGTATGTTAATACCCAGATATTTAAGGTCTCAAACTGTCATACCATAGGATTCTTTGTCATTAATTTAGGGGTGGACGATAATTGCATGAAAGGCATTAAGTTTTGTTCATGTTAATTTTATATCCATTTCTGACATGTCAGTTTTTTCGCTCTGTTGCTTTGATAATCATCCCCTTAATGTTTTTGTTCTTATGGATGAAGTCATTGCTTTTTTTTATTTTATTTGAGATATTATGGAACAGAAAAACGAATTAACTCCCTGTGAGAATAATAAAAATGAGGTCCTAGGGTGCAGGTCTTTCCTATTTGAACCTCTCTGTTGTTGTGTCCAGTTGCTACCAGCAGGGGGAGACATCTCCAGGCACCTGAACACCTCTTCTATTATAATATAGCAAACAGCACAATGTTTCATTTCCACATTATTTACTCGTTACAGAAACAGATTTAAGGGTTTTATATCACTTCAGACTAGTTCCATGTTGAGGTGGATGTGGCTCCTGTGAATCTGATAGGATGATTAAACCTCCCTCACTTCATCCTCATCATTCCCATCGACAATTGAAGCATGATGACCTTTGACCTCAGTGGATTTATATCATCTTAAATATATCTTAAATTTCTGTAGTCCCCCAATGAGAGTTGCAGGTCCCCCACACAAGGCTGAATAATATGAAAAGAATTCGACCATTTTGAGAGAGAAAAGAGAAAAAACATGCATTAGTAAGTGCAACCATTATTATGTTTTTTTTTCTTTCTACATTTGGGTGGCACTGCTTTAGACCTACTTTATTCTTGCTTTATACCTGCCTTAAGTCCTGCTTTAGCCCTGCTCTAGACTGATCTGCCAGCCTGCTTTCGACCTGAAGAGAGATGAGTGCTTCGGTTGGTCAATTTTAGTGACCAAAACACTTTATAAAGGAGGTACTCTTGACAATAAAATGAAAATCTTTTAATGAACAGAGGATTTAGCAACGCATTCCACCCATAGACTGCAAATATTCACCACGTAGGTTATGTGTAGACTACAGGGAACCACGTGTCATTTAAACGTAATCAGTACCTGTCACGTGATCTACACAGCATAGTAAATAAACATTGAGACTGGAAAATAACAATAAAAAATGCGATAAACTCCACATAAACATACTCAAAACTACACAATATACAAATAAAAATGTGCAGTCACAAATCAAATAACATGTTGTACACCACATGTGTCAGAGTCAAGGCCCGCGGGCCAAATCAGGCCCGCGAATGAATTATCTATGACCCCCGGGACATTGACCCCTTAAGCTCGCTAGCCCCCGCCGGCGGGAGCAAACGAGGAAAAAAATACATGTGACATGTTTCACAATGACACTTGTTTGTCATCTTACACCTGTTCATCGCAGAGTTCACGCTGCACACATCTCGGCCAAACACTCGGTTGCAGCAGCAAGGCAGATTTAAGGCCCAGTGGTTATGTCCCTGTGTCCTCGGTGTGAATGAAGCTCTTGTCCCTGTGTCCCCTCCCACCGCGGTAAAGTGGCCCGCATCTTTCAGCTCTATAAACAAGCGGCCCGCATCGGGGAAAATACGGTGCGCGTTTCTTTGAGAACTTACGGTAACAGCGGAACATCCTTTCGGAGTCACCCATTTTTATCGAACAGAAAGCGCGCTGGGGTCTGGGAGACACGTTTTTGTGATTAAAACCTTATAGAGATGCCACCCGGCACACATAGCACCAGCCCCCTACGATTCCTCCTGCAGATTGTGAGTCCTCAGGAGGATAGCCACTCTATTGTTATTATATATAAAGTACACAATTTGGTCCGCTAGTGCAATTTTCAAGTATTGTAACTATTTACTGGAATAAGGTGTGCGACTAATTTCACTTGACTCATGACCTTATTATTGCCCTCTACCACTGTACCAAAGACCAGAAACTTTTACTGTAGAAATTTGGAGAAATATGGAGTTAAAGTAGCCATTTTGGTCCAAAATAGCCTAAAAATGGTCAAAAACTTTTGGTCTATTGTAACTTTTATTGTGGAAATTTTGAGAAATAATTAGTCAAAGTACCCCCCTTGGTAAAAAATACACAAAAGGGGCTACGGCCCCTTTTGTCGACAAGCGGAGGTTCGACAAGTCGACAAGTGGAGGCTCTGCTCCGAGCTCCTTCCGTGTGACTGAGCTCCTCAACCTATCTCTAAAGGTGCTTTCAGACCAATAGCTTCAAAACGCTTTTGACGCGCAATATTTGACGCTGGGTCCGGTGTGAACGCCCCTTGGTGCTTGAAGCTCCTGACGCCGGGTGGGAGGAGCTTCTCTCGCTCCCGCCTGGAGCTCGCACTGATTCCCGCGGAGGAGCGCCTGTCTTTCAGTCTGCTGTGTCTGAGCCAGCTTTAGCTTGTTCTTATACTAAATAAATTACTTTAACTTCACAGCATATGTACATGATGATGTGATTGTGTTACTTACTTTTTAAGAACGTTACTATTTATACAAATAATATTACAAATAACAATAATGACAATGAAAAATCAGTAGCAGCTACATGACAGCCCTGCTGCTGCTGCTGCTGCTTCTCCTCGTCTCCAGATTGGTTGAAGCCCGGCGTCAAGCTCCAAAAGCTTTTCTCAACTTCGGCGTTAAGGGACTTTTTTACGACAAAACAGACGCAAGCATTACGCGTGTCAAAAGCTTCAAGTGACGCGCATAATGCTCGCGTCTTTTGAAGCGCTTCAAGTGACGCCGGGCCTCTCAGCGTCACCTGACGCGCTTCACTATTCATTTTCAGTGCAAAACTGACGCTTTTCCAGTCTAAGTTGAGTCCGGGGTGAAAACACCTTAAGGGAGTGCCCAACCAGTCTTTCCCACCGCTTGTATCTACAATCTCGTTCTTTCGACAATATCCAAAGCTCATGACCAGAGGTGATGGAGGGAACAAGAATTGACCGGTAAATCGAAAGTGGCCGCATCACTGCGCACGCTGCACCAATCCACCTGTCAATCTCACGCTCCATCCTTCCGTCACTCGTGAACAAGACCCCGAGATACTTGAACTCCTCCACGTGAGGAAGGACCTCTCCACTTTGGCGGCACGGTGGCTGAGTGGATAGCACTCTCGCTTCTCAGCAAGAAGGTCCTGGGTTCGAATCCCAGTCGGAACAGTGCCTTACTGAGTGGAGTTTGCATGTTCCCCGTGTCTGCATAGGTTTCGTCTGGGTGCTCCGGTTGACTATTTTTGAGGCATTTCCAAAATGGCTACTTTAAATCAATATTTCTCAATATTTCTACAGTAAAAGTTTCTGGTCTTTGGTACAGTGTTAGAGGGCAATCATGACGTCATGAATCCAGTGAAATTAGTCGCACACCTTTTTACAGTAAAAAGTTACAGTAGATCAAAAGTGACATGTTTTGACCATTTTTAGGCTATTTTGGACCAAAATGGCTACTTGAAATAAATATTTCTCAATATTTCTACAGTAAAAGTTTCTGGTCTTTGGTACAGTGGTAGAGGGCAATCATGAGGTCATGAATCCAGTGAAATTAGTCGCACACCTTTTTACAGTAAAAAGTTACAGTAGATCAAAAGTGACATGTTTTGACTATTTTGGAGGTATTTTGGACCAAAATGGCTACTTTAAATCAATATTTCTCAATATTTCTACAGTAAATATTTCTTGTCTTTGGTACAGCGGTAGAGGGCAATCATGAGGTCATGAATCCAGTGAAATTAGTTGCACACCTTTTTACAGTAAAAGGTTACAGTAGATAAAAAATGACATGTTTTGACCATTTTTTTGGCTACTTTGAACCAAAATGGCTACTTTAACTCCATATTTCTCCAAATGTCCACAGTAAAAGTTTCTGGTCTTTGGCACAGTGGTAGAACATAATAATGAGGACATAAATCCATTGGAAAGAGTCACACACCTTTTTACAGTAAATAGTTACAGTAGATCAAAAGCGGGAATGTTTTTACAGTTTTGTGTATTTTGCACTAAAGTGTACTTTGTCTCAATTTTACCCAACATTTCCACAGTAAAGGTGTGTGGTCGTAGGCACAGCGTTGAAGGCAGCTATATCGAGGTCATGAACCCAGTGGAATAAGCCACACAAGTCTTTACTGTAAAAATGGACAGCTGCTGAAAATTTTACCAAATTAAATGCTTTCCAAATATTGGTTTATTCACAAAAACGAGTCTCCTCAGCGCGCTTTCTGTTCGAGGAGAAAAGGTGACTCCGAAAGGCTGTTCCGCTATTACCGTAAGCAGTCAACAAAACGCGCACTGTTTTTCTCTCGATGCGGGCCGTTTTACTTCGGAGGTGAAAGATGCGGCCCACTTTACCGCGGTCCCCTCCCCAGTGTGAATGAGGCTTCATCTGAATCTCCTTCTGAACGTGCACTCGGGCTTTTACTGTGAAACGGAAGCGTGGTGCGTGCGTAATACACTTGGCTTTACACAGAGCTCCAGCGTGTCCCCAGCAGCCCCCTGCACTCAGACGCTTCACCCCGAGAACTGAGCCTGGTGCCCGGCTACGAGCGAAACCTCCATCCCGAGAACTGAGCTTGGAGCCTGCTGCGGACAGAGGTTTCACCCGGGGAACAGAGCTTGGAGCCCGGCTACCAGCGACGCCTGCACCCCGGGTTCAGAGCCTGGAGCCCGGATGGGAACAGAGGTTGCATCCCGGTAACAGAGCCTGAAGTCCGGTTACAACCGAAGCCTGCACCCCGGACCGAAAGCCTCAGCCGCCCTGTGCATGCTCTCCTCCCGTATGGTGCTCCAGGGCTGAAGCGCGCTGCATCCGTCGCGGGCAAAGCTGTACACAAAGCCCGCAGAGAGGGGGAGGCAGCGCGGGGAGATGAGGCTCTGTCCTGGGATCACCCTCCTGCTGACGGCCGCCCTGTGCTCAGGTGAACTCGGCCTCTGCGAACACCATACTACCACTTTTATCACTACTGTCACCATCTCTACGATCACTACCACTACTACCACTACTTTCACGTACCACTACCGCCACTATCATCACTATTATCGATGTTGTACCTTCATCTAAAGCCACTGCATGTGATCCGAGGCCTAAAAATATGACTAAAAGGCCAGTTTTAGAGAGAGTGGCTCTAAGATCCAGTTGAATGTAATTGTAAATGTTTTTTTTCATTATGTGATGTTGTCGTGGTGGCTGTTGTTGTGGTGAATCAAAGAAGACCAAAAAAAGTGATGGTGGCAGTAGTAAGGTCAAAGATCACCACCTGTTCTGGACATGACCTTTATTACAAACATCATTCTTCTCATTCATGTTCATCTGGTAAAGAGTGTGGTTTGTGTCGGATTGAGACAGAGTTTAGAATGTCTGTGTGAGGATGAGGGAAGGAGTGGGGCTGTTGCACAAGCTGGGAGTTGAGAGAGTCACTGAGGGTGAAGGACTAAAGCCGATTCATTAAGGCCTTGTGCAAATACCCTGTAATCAATAATGATTCAGAAATAATGCAACATTTCTGGAACATTAATTCAGCACCAAGATCCACCACCAACACCGACAGTACCAGCTCCTGACTGCACAGGTACCCTACTGCACCTGCTGCAGTCAGGTGCATTTAACAAAGATCACAGGTGAGCCACAAAGGTCACAGCTGATAAGAAGGGAGGTATTTATGAATTCGGATGCAGCCACAGATTGTTTGGATGTTAGCTCCATCTGTTAGCTTTAGGACCGTAAACGTCAATGCCGTAAACCTTTTTGAGGAAACATCATATCGTATTGGTGCTTGGATATTATGTCAAGTGTTCATTATTAACATTATCAAAAGCACAAGGCATTATATCTCAGATGAACAGACATTTTGGCTCAGATGAACAGCACTGCTGTGAGTCATGTTGAGGTGACGAGGTGTCCTTGGTTCGCTTCTCAATCCGTTGTGTGTGTGTGTTACTAAAGTGTGTGTGCGTTACTACAGTGTGTAAATGAGGCTATATATAAAAGGCCCTGGAGACCGTTGCCATGGTAACTATAGTAGTAAAACCCATGTGGTGAGTTAGACTGATGATTCTGTGTTTGAGACTGGGATAGGGGTACTTGAAGTATTTTTACTGGAGTACTTTTCCTAGTAAGCTGGTAAGCCAAATACAGCCTTTGTACACCCCCCCTACCCCCCTTTCACTCACAATTTAGCAACAGGGCCTTCAGAACAATGGGCTGTGTAGGACCAGACCTGCTCCAGACCTGGTTGCATTAGGGTTATGTTTCTTACGTGTTTGTGTTTGTGCACAACATCCAAGCAGACTGATCCATGCAGAAACTGAACCCCACTATTTTAACTATAAGTGATAATAGTATTCTTAATTTGAACAAAAGGAAAGAATAACTCAATAACAGAAAGTGAACATTTGTAAAACAGACGTAAACAGGAGCCTCAAGTCCACATTCTCATCTCACAGTGCCTGGTGGAGGTTCAGACATGGTCCAGACTCCAGCTGCTGGAGATATTTACATGTGTATAGGGAAGACTGGGACTGGGACCAGAGTGGGGGGAGGAACCAGGTCTGAGACTGAGTCCTTAGAATAAGAGAAACATGTAAATAAGGCGCACACAGGCTTTGTAACAGAGCAGACACAGGTCAGAGGTCACTAACCCTGAGAACGCTTGAGCATAATCCAGAACAACCTCACACAGAAAACAGACTGCGGATCCACACTCACTCCAAGAGCAAGTCTTTGGTTGAGGCTTGTGGGGGTGAGGCCCAGGACCAGCAGATGCTTCAGGAGCCTCTAATTGTTGGAATTTTTCTGCCCAAAAGAAAACTAGTCTCTTCTGACCACATGTGTGTCCACAGGTGTGAGCCGTGTGCAGACACAGACACAGCTGCAGACACAGATTCAGCTACAGACGGAGACACAGCTACAGACGCAGACACAGACCTGCCTCTTCTACAACATGAACTCTGAGCTGGAGCGGACAAACCGCAGTGGTGTGGAGCAGTGTGAGACTGAGGCTGACAAGCGCTCACACTGTTACGCATCATGGAGGAACGAGAGCGGGAGCATCGAGCTGCTGAAGAAAGGCTGTTGGCTGGACGACTACAACTGCTACGACAGGTGAGAGGTGCTCTCTCGCTCTGGTATCTTGTTGCTCTCTCTCTCTCTCTGCTCAATCTTCCTGGTCTCTCTCTCTCTGCTATTTCTTTCTGGTCTCTCTCTCTGGTCTCTATCTCTGGTCTCACACCAGTTTTTGTTACAGACAGGAGTGTGTGGCAACTGAGGAATCTCCACAGGTTTTCTTCTGCTGTTGTGAAGGAAATATGTGCAACGAGAGATTCACCCACCTTCCAGACCCCAATGGCCCCCGTGAGTCCTGCTCCGGACCTGGCCTTTTCCTGGTCTTGTCCTGGTTTAATACTTGATTAACATTGTGAGTATATGCACTAGCAGAATTTTTTGTGTGTGTGTGTGTGTGTGTGTGTGTGTGTGTGTGTGTGTGTGTGTGTGTGTGTGTGTGTGTGTGTGTGTGTGTGTGTGTGTGTGTGTGTGTGTGTGTGTGTGTGTGTGTGTGTGTGTGTGTGTGTGTGTGTGTGTGTGTGTGTGTGTGTGTGTGTGTGTGTGTGTGTGTGTGTGTGTGTGTGTCAGTCCTCAAAACCCCGCCTCCTCGCAGAGTCCTGGTTTACCTCTTGGTCCCGGGGGTCCTGCTCTTCCTCACTGTGTTCACCGTGATGTGGATGTACTGGCGCCGCAAGCCCCTGTATGGACAAGTGGACATCACAGAGGTACTATTACTACTACTACTACTCTAAAAATTTGCTTCATTAGTGGCGAGTTACTGTGAGCTCCATGGCTGCTAAACATAGATCATCAATTTTGGTTCAGTCCAGGAGCTGAACTACTTTTGTATAGTACTCAGTTACATGAGAGAGTATGCTATTACATGAGCATACTCTGTTTCTCGCCCCTAGGACCCTGGATCTCCCCCCTCCTCTCCCCTTGGACTCAAGCCGCTGCAGTTGCTCGAGGTCAAAGCCAGGGGGCGCTTCGGCTGCGTGTGGAGAGCTCAGATGATCCACGAGTTAGTGGCTGTGAAGATCTTCCCCATCCAGGTCAGTGGTCCTCCTGCTCTTGACCTTCTGTAGACCTGCTGTAGACTTGCTTTAGACCTGCTGTAGACTTGCTTTAGACCTGCTGTAGACTTGCTTTAGACTTGCTGTGGTCTACTGTCTCTTCTTCAGAATAAAGCTTCGTGGGAGAATGAACACATGGTCTTCCTCACTCCTGGCCTCAGACATGAAAACATCCTGCGTTTCGTGGGAGCGGAGCGCAGAGGGCGCCTCCTGGAGGCCGAACTGTGGCTCATCACTGAGTTCCACCAGCGGGTCAGTGAGGAGTAGAAGCTGATAGAGCTGTGACTAAGACTGAAGCTAACAGCTGTATCTCTCCTCAGGGCTCTCTCTGTGACTTCCTCAAGGGGAATATTGTCAGCTGGTCTGAACTTTGTCTCATCGCTGAGTCCATGTCTTGCGGTCTGGCCTTCCTCCATGAAGATATGCCCTGGGGCAGCAAGGACGGGCCCAAGCCTTCCATCGCCCACAGGTACAAGGTTCTGGGATAGATCTGCTTTGGTCTTGCTTTAGTCCTGCTTTAGACCTCCTTTAGACCTGACCTGCTTTAGACCTGCTTTAGACCTGCTTTAGGGTGTATTCAGACCTGCACATTTGCTCCACTTTAAACGGACCAGGTTTTGTTTGGACACAAACGAATCCTGGTCCGGACCAAAGAACCGGACCGAGACCCACTTTTTTAGGTGGTCTCGGTCCGCTTCCAAACGAATTTTGGTCCAAGTCGAATCAGGTCTGAATACATCCGGTGTCGATCCGACACAACTCCAAGATACGTGCGCATTTTTGGGCTTAACAAGCCGTAGACAGAAACTGAGGAATTAGCCACGCAGCGGCTAACTATGCTGCTATCTATGATGCTAACTATGCTGCTAAAGCTACACAACAACACTGAGCCGTGGGCAGACCTGGAGCAGTGAGGACACGCTGTGCAACAGGCTTATGGAGTTACAGCTGTTCACAGTATACATTGATGTTAATGGCAGCATCTTCAAACCATTTGCATTATAAAAAGACTGACACTGTTTGACTCACGTCTCAAAGAGCAATATTCCGCATCATGTAGTGAATTGTGTTATTTGGTTCATACCTGATCCTCAGCGTCTGTTTGTCCCGTGGTTATTGTAGATCCATGGTTTATCCACAATGCTGAACAGGGCCGTTATTATCATAGATCCATGTGTGGGACAGGACAGGACACGGAGCGCACAGATAGTCTCTCCTTCAGCTTTCTCCTCACGCATTCTCCGACGCTGTTCCAATATTTAAAACAACGTGTTTCGCCTGTGTCATATGAGCTCCTGTTGATGTTGAAGGTGGTTTTGCTCTAAAAAGAGCAAACATAGGCAGAGCAGACATGCTGCACATACGAGCCCTCAATGTTTTCTGCCGGTTCCGCGTCTATCCTCCGTGAGCTCTCACTGTCCAATAGGAGCGCCGATCGTCACACGTGTCAATATGTTTATATAAAAAAGTTAACTTGCAAAAAGGACAGTCTGAATACGAACCGGAGCAAAAGAAAAAAGTTTGGTCCACTTTTGATTCGGATCAAGCAAGCGGAGCAAAGGACTTTTCAGGTCTGAATACACCCTTAGTCTTGCTTTAGACCAGGTTCAAAACTGGTTCAGACCGGTTTCATTCCTGGTTTTCTTCCACAGAGACTTCAAGAGTAAGAACGTGATGCTACGCACTGACCTGAGCGCTGTTATCGGTGACTTCGGTCTCGCTGTCCTGTTCGAGGCCGGGATTCCCCCAGGAGAGACCCATGGACAGGTATGGATGGGAGACGCCAGACTGGAGACGCGAGGCCAGGGACCAGAGACGCGAGGAGACGGGAGGCCAGGGACCAGAGACGGGAGGCCAGGGACCAGAGACTATTCCCCTGTGTCACGCTCTCTTTCTTCCCCTGTTTCAGGTGGGAACCCGGCGGTACATGGCTCCTGAGGTGTTGGAGGGAGCCATAAATTTCCAGAGAGACGCATTCCTTCGAATTGACATGTACGCCCTGGGACTGGTGCTGTGGGAGCTGGTGTCACGCTGCACGGCTGCTGACGGTACAACAAACATGTCTGCTGAGATTACTGGTCTCTCTCTCTGGCTCTATCTCGGCCGTCTCTCTCTGCGCTAAGTCTGCGCTAAGTCTGCGCTAAGTCTGCGCTAAGTCTGCGCTAAGTCTGCGCTAAGTCTGCGCTAAGTCTGCGCTAAGTCTGCGCTAAGTCTGCGCTGGATCACGTTAGCATGTGCAGGAGTAAAAATGTCTCTTCTGAAATGTCACTGACTGAAATCTGTTTCTATCGCAAACCTTCTAAGTCTGTTTTTTGTGAGCAACTCAAGAATCTTCTTAGCACGTGTAATCATAAGAAGGAAATAATTATATTAGGTGACATTAACTGTGATGATAGAAAGGACAGGAAAACCCTTAAAATGATAACAGACCAATTTCAATTCACTCAATTAATTGAGATAAACTTGAAAGGATTACTAAAACGTATAATCTATTAACTGGGCTTTCAGACTATAATGCAATTTTTTGTACAAGAAAATTAACTAAACAACGCTTTAACCAGTCATTTACCATTCCTGTTGGGAAATCACAATTCAATGGTATACCTAAACATCAAAAACATTTAGGAAGGATCTCACTTGGGAAAATCTAATTGCATGTGATGATACTGAAACATGCTCTGAAATATTTCTCAACAAAATTAAAGAGAGCGTTTACAAAAACAATAAATAAAAACAACAACAACAATCCAATTCCTTGCCATGACTGAATTCAAATTGTCTGAAATGAATGAAAACAAGAGATCAGCTTCTGAAAAGTTCAATTAAGTCTGGGTTGACAGACAGGTAAAAAAATGTATCCATGAGAAATAGAGTAACGGCTGAGCTGCGAAGAGTCAAAGCAAAAATGTTTGTCACAATTATGGAAAATGCAAATGGTAATGGAAAGCAAATATGGCAGAATATCAATAAACTCTTAATGAGGCAGACAAAGAAATATGTAAAAGACCTGGAATTGAAAATCAACGACCAGCTTGTGAAGGATCCTGCAATACTGGCTGAGGAGCTGAACGTATCGTTTCTACGCTCTTCTGAGCACATAGCCGCATGATTCAAAACACCGGAATTATCTCACATCACTGAAACAAACGGTCAAACATTTAAAATAAAATTGGTATCCGAGGCTGAATTGTAAATATAATAAGTACAATGAGACTCCAAAGCTAAAGACCACCACAATTTGGATGTTGGATTTCTTAAAATGCACAAAATGGCTCTAGCACATCCATTTGTGCATATAATAAATTTGTCAATTAAGCACTCCATTGTGGCACAATGGAAGATGGCGACAGTTACCCCTATTTTTAAGTCGGGCGATAAAACTAATATAAACAATTACAGACCAATCAGCATACTGCCAGTGTTTTCAAAAGTTCTTGAGAAATGGGTTGCAAAACAGTTAATTGAACATCTACAAACTCGCCAAACTCCTGCACCCAATGCAATTCGGCTTTTGTGCTTATCACTCGACCGAATCTGCCATAGCAATGTTTCTGGAAAAAGTCAAAAGTAGTAGCGTTTGATGTAGTGAATAATAACCAAGCCCCGGCGATCCAAGATGGCGCCGTATTTAAATGAATGGTTGTGCTCAGTGGCACTTTGTGCCGGCACGGGGGCTGAAAGATTAGCGGAAGTCGCCGGAAACTCGCCTGTATTTGGGCATTGTCTGGTCCTCCCGGTTCTGCGCAGTGGATGAACTCCCATGATGCGTTGTGCCAAATACCATGTGTGGGTCTCACATGGGGTCTCACGCACGTGCACAGAGGGGCTTGAGTGCGCTCTGACCAATCAGAGCAGTTCATCAGAGCAGGAGTTAGAGCGAGAGCCAGACGAGCAGAGTTTGTGGCACTAAAGTGTGGATTTAAAGAAAACCGAAGGATTTAAGAAGAAAAGTTCAGGATGACAAGGGACACTAAAATCCCCACATAATCCGACCTTTATGAAAGCTGTAGGTTCTCTGTCAGCTGAGGTCGCGCTGTGTACATTGAGTTCAGTGGGGAAAATTTCTGGGTAGCCCACGTGAATTTAGTCTTTTTCAGTCTGCAGTACTGCGAGAATCCCTCGAGCACATGGGTTCTTCAGCTCCAAGCTAGTAATACCCTATCCAGTTAATATAATAGATCCAGGATCATAACATACTACTGTCAAAGCTCAAAACTTTCTATTTCTCTGACCAAGCTTTAAAATGGATGTCTTCATACTTATCAAGCCAAAAACAAGCAACTGTAGTTAATGGAAAGAAGTCATCTTTTTTGGATTGTACTTGTGTACAATCCAAAAAAGATGACTTCTTTCCCCCAAGGGTCCATCTTGGGGCCTATTTTATTTTCACTATTTATAAATGATTTACCTGATGTTTGTAAGGATGTGGACATTCAACTATACGCCGATGATGCAGTCATCTGTACGGGGGAAAAATCATCTGAGGAAGCGGCCCAAATTCTTACATCAGCCCTAACTCGTATTCAGGATTGCTTGACTCGCTCATGTCTTCAGATAAATGCACATGTCGGCTATTGTTTAATCAGTTGGTCTCTGACAGGTGGAACCACTTTGAAACCAATTGAAAGACTTTATAAAAAGGCACTGAAAATCCTTGATAAAAAAACCATTTAGGTACCATCGTTGTAAAATCCTCTCCAAACATAACCTATCGAGCTTTGAAAATTTCATACATTTTAAAAACTGTTGTCTGATTTATAAAAGTTTACATGGGTTGGCTCCACCACCTTTAACAAGCTACAGTGGGGCAAAAAAAGTATTTAGTCAGCTACCGATTGTGCAAGTTCTCCCACTTAAAATAATCACAGAGGTCTGTAATTTTCATCATAGGAACACTTCAACTGTGAGAGACAGAATGTGAAAACAAAATCCAGGAATTCAAATTGTAGGATTTTTAAAGAATGTATTTGTAAATTATGGTGGAAAATAATTATTTGGTCACTTCAAACCAGGAAGATCTCTGGCTCTCACAGACCTGTAACTTCTTCTTTAAGAAGCTCTTCTGTCCTCCACTCCTTACCTGTATTAATGGCACCTGTTTGAACTCGTTATCTGTATAAAAGACACCTGTCCACAGCCTCAAACAGTCAGACTCCAAACTCCACTATGGCCAAGACCAAAGAGCTGTCGAAGGACATCAGGAAAAGAATCTTAGACCTGCACCAGACTGGGAAGAGTGAATCTACAATAGGCAAGCAGCTTGGTGTGAACAAATCAACTGTGGGAGCAATTATCAGAAGATGGAAGACATACAAGACCACTGATAATCTCCCTCGATCTGGGGCTCCACGCAAGATCTCATCCCGTGGGGTCAAAATGATCATGAGAACGGTGGTCAAAAATTCCAGAACCACACGGGGGGACCTGGTGAATGATCTGCAGAGAGCTGGGACCAAAGTAACAAAGGTTACCATCAGTAACGCACTACGACGACAGGGAATCAAATCCTGCAGTGCCAGACGTGTCCCCCTGCTGAAGCCAGTGCATGTCCAGGCCCATCTGAAGTTTGCCAGAGAGCACATGGATGATACAGCAGAGGATTGGGAGAATGTCATGTGGTCAGATGAAACCAAAGTAGAACTGTTTGGTAAACTCAACTCGTCGTTGAGTTTACCAAATGAAGATGCTGAGTTGCGTCCCAAGAACACCATACCTACTGTGAAGCATGGGGGTGGAAACGTCATGCTTTGGGGCTGTTTTTCTGCTAAGGGGACAAGACGACTGATCCGTGTTAAGGAAAGAATGAATGGGGCCATGTATCGTGATCTTTTGAGCGAAAACCTCCTTCCATCAGTGAGAGCTTTGAAGATGAAACGTGGCTGGGTCTTCCAGCATGACAATGATCCCAAACACACCGCCCGGGCAACGAAGGAGTGGCTCCGTAAGAAGCATTTGAAAGTCCTGGAGTGGCCTAGCCAGTCTCCAGACCTCAACCCCATTGAAAATCTGTGGAGGGAGTTGAAAGTCTGTGTTGCTCGGCGACCGCCCCAAAACATCACTGATCTGCATGGAGGAATGGGCCAAAATACCAGCTACTGTGTGCGCAAACCTGGTAAAGACCTATAGTAATCGTTTGACCTCTGTTATTGCCAACAAAGGTTATATTACAAAGTATTGAGTTGAATTTTTGTTATTGACCAAATACTTATTTTCCACCATAATTTACAAATAAATTCTTTAAAAATCCTACAATGTGAATTCCTGGATTTTTTTTCACATTCTGTCTCTCACAGTTGAAGTGTACCTATGATGAAAATTACAGACCTCTGTCATTATTTTAAGTGGGAGAACATGCACAATCGGTGGCTGACTAAATACTTTTTTGCCCCACTGTACATTAAATACATAACAAGAGCTTCGAGAACAACTCTGTCCATGAGCAAAGGCGACTGTGAGGTGCCTATGAGGAAAACCTCCTTTGGTCAGAATGTCCTGTCCTACTGTATAAAGGCAGTGTCCAGTGGAACAAACTACCAACTACTGTGAGGGAAGCCCCAAGCTTCAAATCATTTAAAAGTCACTTAAAAGAGTGGCTCAGATCAACCCAAACTTGTCAACATGCACCTTAGGGCTTTGTGCAATGCACCGCAGCACATTAAGTTTTTTTTATTTTTATATATATATATTAATATATATACATATATACAGTGACTTGCGAAAGTTTTCGGCCCCCTTGAACTTTTCAACATTTCGCCACATTTCAGGCTTCAAACATAAAGATATAAAATTTGAATTTTTTTGTCATGAATCAACAAGTGGGACACAATCGTGAAGTGGAACGAAATTTATTGGATAATTTTCAGTTTTTTATTTGTTAAAAATGTTTAAAGTGGGGCGTGCAATATTATTCGGCCCCTTTACTTTCAGTGCAGCAAACTCACTCCAGAAGTTCAGTGAGGATCTTTGAATGATCCAATGTTGTCCTAAATGACTGATGATGATAAATAGAATGCACCTGTGTGTAATCAAGTCTCCGTATAAATGCACCTGCTCTTTGATAGTCTCAGGGTTCTGTTTAAAGCGCAGAGAGAACCATGAAGACAAAGGAACACACCAGGCAGGTCCGAGATACTGTTGTGGAGAAGTTTAAAGCCGGATTTGGATACAAAAAGATTTCCCAAGCTTTAAACATCTCAAGGAGCACTGTGCAAGCAATTATATTGAAATGGAAGGAGTATCAGACCACTGCAAATCTACCAAGACCTGGCCGTCCCTCCAAACTTTCATCTCAAACAAGGAGAAGACTGATCAGAGATGCAGCCAAGAGGCCCATGATCACTCTGGATGAACTGCAGATAACTACAGCTGAGGTGGGAGAGTCTGTCCATAGGACAACAATCAGTCGTGCACTGCACAAATCTGGCCTTTATGGAAGAGTGGCAAGAAGAAAGCCATTTCTCAAAGATATCCATAAAAAGTCTCGTTTAAAGTTTGTCACAAGCCACCTGGGAGACACACCAAACATGTGGAAGAAGGTGCACTGGTCAGATGAAACAAAAATCAAACTTTTTGGCCACAATGCAAAACGATATGTTTGCCGTAAAAGCAACACAGCTCATCACCCTGAACACAGCATCCCCACTGTCAAACATGGTGGTGGCAGCATCATGGTTTGGGCCTGCTTTTCTTCAGCAGGGACAGGGAAGATGGCTAAAATTGATGGGAAGATGGATGGAGCCAAATACAGAACCATTCTGGAAGAAAACCTGTTGGAGTTTGCAAAAGACCTGAGACTGGGACGGAGATTTATCTTCCAACAGGACAATGATCCAAAACATAAAGCCAAATCTACAATGGAATGGTTCACAAATAGACGTATCCAGGTGTTGGAATGGCCAAGTCAAAGTCCAGACCTGAATCCAATCGAGAATCTGTGGAAAGAGCTGAAGACTGCTGTTCACAAACGCTCTCCATCCAACCTCACTGAGCTCGAGCTGTTTTGCAAGGAAGAATGGGCCCGAATTCCAGTCTCTCGATGTGCAAAACTGATAGAGACATACCCCAAGCGACTTGCAGCTGTAATTGCAGCAAAAGGTGGCGCTACAAAGTATTAGCGCAAGGGGGCCGAATAATATTGCACGCCCCACTTTTCAGTTTTTTATTTATTAAAAAAGTTTAAATTATCCAATAAATTTTGTTCCACTTCACGATTGTGTCCCACTTGTTGTTGATTCTTGACAAAAAAAAAAAAATTTTATATCTATGTTTGAAGCCTGAAATGTGGCGAAAGGTTCAAGATACTTTCGCAAGGCACTGTATGTATACATGAATAACATTAATTTTAGATTTTTATCAACTTAGCAATTAATTAATTGACTTATGCTGGGTTTGTGGAAGTAAACTGCCTTCGCACTCACGCACTTTCTGCCTTACCCTTGCCGTCCTCTGTCCTCCTTGTCCTCTGTCCTGTCCAGTATTTTGTTTGTTACGTTTTTTTGTCCTGTAGTTGTCTTGTTTCCGGTATTGGTATTGTTTTTGTGATTTTGATGTTAAATGTGAAGTTTCACATCAGCCTGTGTTGGGACAACAGATGGAAATTATCCTACGGCTAAAATCTGACATATTTACATATTTTTATATGTTCAATAATATGTACTGTCCCTACTTAGAGCAGATTATTTTATTTATTTATTTATTTATTTATCTAACTCTGCTCTACCTCTGCTCTACCTCTGCTCCACCTCTGCTCCACCTCTGCTCCACCTCTGCTCCACCTCTGCTCCACCTCTGCTCCACCTCTGCTCCACCTCTGCTCCACCTCTGCTCCACTTCTGCTCCAACTCTGCTCCAACTCTGCTCCAACTCTGCTCCAACTCTGCTCCAACTCTGCTCCAAATCTGCTCCAACTCTGCTCCACCTCTGCTCCACCTCTGCTCCACCTCTGCTCCAACTCTGCTCCAACTCTGCTCCAACTCTGCTCCAACTCTGCTCCAACTCTGCTCCAACTCTGCTCCAACTCTGCTCCAACTCTGCTCCAACTCTGCTCCAACTCTGCTCCAACTCTGCTCCAACTCTGCTCTAACTCTGCTCTAACTCTGCTCTAACTCTGCTCTAACTCTGCTCTAACTCTGCTCCCTCTGTCTAGTCTCTCACTCTGGTCTAACCCCGTCTGGTCTGGGTCCAGGTCCAGTGGATGAGTATCTTCTTCCTTTTGAGGATGAGGTGGGGCAGCATCCGTCTCTGGAGGATTTGCAGGAAGTGGTGGTTCATAAGAAACTCCGACCAGTCTTCAAAGAGCAGTGGCTCAAGCACACGGTAAGACAGTGATGTCATCATGCTGTCATTGCGATGTCACCACGATGTCATGCGGTCACTAAAATATAATGAAAAGATAATTACAATAATACTAATTACGGCTAGAGAGGCCCAAACTACAGTCTGTGGAGCCCATAGTCCGTATATTAGTGGACTGACCCGCTAGCTAAATGCTAACCCACTAGCTCAATGAAGCCCAATAGGGAAGTGCTAATGGTGAAGTTTGGCTCTGTAATCCTGGTATTTATTTTGTAATATTCTCTTCAAAAATCCAGATATGAGCCATATAAGGAATGACCTTTTAGACATGTTTAGCATTGAGCTAGGGGGTTAGCAATGAGTTGTGTGAGTCTGTGGTTCATCTCTTACTCCATAAATCCATTTTATTTCCTCAGGGCCTGTCCTTGCTGTGTGAGACCGTGGAGGAGTGCTGGGACCATGATGCAGAAGCACGTCTCTCTGCTGGCTGTGTGGAGGAGCGCATTGGGCAGATCCGTGTCACTTCCTGCTCAGACCACACCCCCCTGCTAGTCTCCACGGTGACCAACCTCCCGCCCAAAGAGTCCAGTTTATGAGATTATGAACTTTTTACCAGAAACTCACCGGACACAACTTTTCTCAGAGGATTTAACATATTTAAAACTACATTTTAGAAACACCTCAGCCGGAAAATGCAGTGGCTCAATGACATTATTTAAAGATAAACATCATTTTTCACCAATTTGAAGACTATGTATTTGCCAAATCTTAATGTTTGAAGTTACGTTGCATTTGATCACAGTGAAACTGTCAGTCTCTGGAGCAGAAACTGCATTGGAGCGAACAAGACCAGAGGCTTCGGTGGAAGTGTCTGTTCCTGCGCCGAGCCGCGTGTGCGTTCTGTAGGTGCTTTCTGCTGCTCTCAGAAGCTGCTATACATTCTTAAAGACTTAATTTTTGTATTTTATTTTTTATTGTTTTTTTTTTAAGTTTTGTACTTGGTTCATTTGTGTGAGACTGTGAGACTTCAGGTCACCACCAGTACCTCAGTAGACCACTTTTATACCAGACTGGACCTGGACTGAACCAGGTCAGAACGAGGCCTGAACCAGGTCTAAACCAGGACAAAACCAGGTATAAAATAGGCCTAATCCAGAACTTGACCAGGTCTAAACCAGGACTCAACCATGACATGACTAGGACTGGACTAAATACTAAAAGCATCAGAGAAACCTATTTTTATATAATTTCATGTACATTTTTTGTTTCTCAAACTGAACTGAAGACTTTTATATTAATTCATGTATGTAGGGGGGAGTGAATGTGGGGTGTAGGAATGTGGGAGTGAGGGAGGTCAGTATAGTGTAGAGGGTGAGGGGGGAGTGTAGAGGGGAGTGTTGACACATGTTGAGGCTGATATTTCAGTATTAATATTATTTTTGGTGGTGTTTGAGCGGACAGCCGCCCAGACCTCTGACCTCAGTTCTGCCCACATGTAGCCGCTCTGACCTCACACAGAGAATACCTCAAACTTTTCTACTTTTTGTCATTTTGAGTTTTACAATTTTATAACTTCTTCAAATTCACTATTGACTGGTTTAAAACTTTCCACACGCTGGACCGAGCTGGACAGAAATTTACCAAGACCATAGCCAAAGTGTTTTAAGGCTTCTCACGTGCTGGGCTGGACTTGAGAAAACCAGGGCCAAGAAAGAACAAGGCCAAAACCAGGACTAAAGTAGGTCTGGACCAAGACTGAACCAGGACTTAGACCGGCGCTAGCTTGATCCAGTCCCAGTGCTCTCCAGAAAGGCAGGACCACATTACCTCATGCCGGGTTTGTAAGAGAGAACAAAACGTGTAAAATACAGTGTTTCTGTCTGAAGATTCCCTAGAGGAGGGGGGTTGGGGGCAAATCTGGAGGCCCACATCTGGGGGGCCCCCATGTCTGTAGACTGGTACTATGTGTGAGAGGAAAAACACTGGATTCTTTTGTAAATGAAGGAATAAAACGTGTTAAAGGATTTTACAAGAATCCGAGGGTGTGTGTGTGGACTTACTGTTGCGTCAAGCTGTGACCTCACCTGCCATGGTGAGTGACGTCACTACGCTGTTGTACCCCTCCTGTGCTGTAGGAGCGCCTATCTGCAGCGCGGGACTTTTGTTGTCTCCAATGGATTTGTCTGTTGTCTCCCAACCAACACGGAGCAGAGACCCATGTCCCCCACGCTCACATGGCCCTGATCCCGGCACCTTCTGTCCCAGTGAGTAAACGTAAGTAACTTTTACTCATTTGCGTGTGTGTGTGTGCGTGCTCCATGGATCTGGTGTGCTCTCACACTGCAACATAACAAATTTCCAATGACTAAAGGATTTCTTTACTTATTTTATCATGAAATACTCTAGGATATTTACCTCACACTGGGGTCACATGTCACTCAAACCATTGGTTTCTGCTGAAAAGGCGTGAAAGTGTGCGTTCATTCATCCATTTTCTTTCCCTTAATCCATTTCTGGGTCGGGTGGCAATCGGCTGCCACCCAATTTACAGAGCACCTGCCCCTCACTGGTACTTTGTGAATTGGATGGCAACTGATGTGTGTGTAACATAACTGGTTTACAAGGACATAGATCGGTCAGCACTAGATCATATACGGAATCGGGACGGAAGCGGAAGTAAATATTCAGATTCAGATTCATTTATTTGCCATTTGCAGTAAAACCACATTGGAAAAACTGTGCAAGACTACCCCGGTGTGCACCAGACAGAGAAGACGACACACACAAAAATAACAAACTACCTATTCATGCCTAAACTTAACCAGCCATTCCCATAAAATAACCCCAACCCACCCTTAACCCTAACCTTAACCATCTTACTCAGACACCTAAAACTTAACCAGTCACCACTTAAGGACTTATTCATTTATTTTTTTAATTCTTAAAAAAATTGAAAGTAGGATTGTTACTTCCGGTTTCGTCCCGATTCCGTATAGAGGGATCCTACGGTCATGTGACTAGTAGCCACGGCAGCCATACATGTCACTCCCGTATTCGTCCCGGAAACCGGATTCGTCCGGAAGTTCAGTTTGCGCATGTCAAAAAGTTTAATATGTCCTTAAGTGGTGACTGGTTAAGTTTAGGCCTCTGATTTAAGATGGTTAAGGCTGGGTTGGGGTTATTTTATGGGAATGGCTGGTTAAGTTTAGGCATGAATAGGTAGTTTTTTATATTTACTTCCGCTTCCGTCCAGATTCCGTGACGTAATCTACTGCTGCGTATGCTCATTGGATCAAACTGAACTTCCGGACGAATCCGGTTTCCGGGACGAATACGGGAGTGACAATACATGCATTAAGAGTTCCAAGCTTCCGGCTCGACCACACGGCATTGTGGGTAGTTTTCTCAAAAAGGTGGGCATCAAACATGGATCTATTATATTAACTGGATAGGGTATTACTAGCTTAGAGCTGAAGAACTCGTGCTACGGGGATTCTTGTGGTACTGCAGACTGAACAAGACTAAATTCACGTGGGCTACCCAGAAATTTTCCCCATAGAACTCAATGTAAACTAAAACAGCTCAACCTCAGCTGACAGAGAACCTACAGCTTTCATAAAGGTCGGATTTTGTGGGGATTTTAGTGTCCTTTGTCATCCTGAACTTTTTTTATTAAATCCTTCGGTTTTCTTTAAATCCACACTTTAGTGCCACAAACTCTGCTCGTCTGGCTCCCGCTCTGACTCCCGCTCTGATGAACTGCTCTGATTGGTCAGAGCGCGGCCGAGCCCCTCTGTGCACGTGCATGAGACCCCATGTGAGACCCACACACGTGTATTTGGCACATCATGGGAGATAGCGTAACGCATCATGGGAGTTCATCCACTGCGCAGAACCGGGAGGACCAGATGATGCCCAAATACATGCGAGTTTCCCATAGATCTTTGCGAGTTTCCCATGGAACTTTGCGAGTTTCCCATGGATCTTTGCGAGTTTCCCATGGATCTTTGCGAGTTTCCCATGGATCTTTGCGAGTTTCCCATGGATCTTTGCGAGTTTCCCATGGATCTTTGCGAGTTTCCCATGGATCTTTGCGAGTTTCCCATGGATCTTTGCGAGTTTCCCATGGATCTTTGCGAGTTTCCCATGGATCTTTGCGAGTTTCCCATGGATCTTTGCGAGTTTCCCATGGATCTTTGCAAATTCCAGGCGACTTTCGCTAATCTTTTCAAAAAAGCGCCACTGAGCACAACCATTCATTTGAATACAGCGCCATCTTGGATTACTTGTTGCGAACGTGATCTCTCTTGTTTCCAGCCCATAGATTTTTTTAATAGCTAAAAAATTCACCAATTTCAGACATTTTGAAGGTACGGGTAAAGATTTTTTCATTTAACAAAAAAGCAATGCATTTTTTTCTTGTGGTTTTATATGTAAACACAACCGAGTGACGATAGAGATACATGTAGCTTATGCTACTTACGAGGATAGATAACATTTTTGATCAGAGCATTCAGAGTGGGGACATTATTAAGAACAAACAGTGAGCTGGCAGTATAGAGAGGTGTGCAGTAGGCTTTAAACAAAGTTATTTTCACTTTGTCAGTACACGTGTGAACTCTCCGTGCTTAAGTGTTAGCCTGTCCATACAGCTTACAGTACTGCCTCTGAATGTCATTGTCATCACTGAGGTCACTCCTGATTACGTATTTGGCCTTCTCAAATACGTAATCAGAAGCTCCCCACCAGACAAATATGTCCGAAGTACAGCTTTGGGCAAGTTTATGAAGCTCGCTTGTAAGCATTCGATCCTCGTAAGTAGCATAAGCTGCAAGTAGCTCTATAGTAAGTCAGTTGTGTTTACATCTAAAACCACAAGAAAAAAAATGCATTGCTTTTTTGTTAAATGAAAAAATCTTTACCTTCGAAATGTCTGAAATTGGTGAATTTTTTAGCTATTAAACCAATCTATGGGCTGGAAACGAGAGAGATCACGTTCGCAACAAGTAATCCAATATGGCAGCGTGATTTGATGCCCACCTTTTTGAGAAAACTACCCACAATGCTGTGCGGTCGAGCCGGAAGCTTGGAACTTTTAATGCATGTATACTGGAGGACAACCTTGGCGAGTAAAAGCCATGCCAGCCACTTCAAAACTAGAACTACATGAAAACTGAAAAAAAGTGACCCAAATATATACTCAACCTAAATCCATGAATCAGATCCTCTGCAAATGCGTCCTAAAATGTATTATTAATGTTAATAGTTACTTCCGGGTTTTCCGTGGTTGCATTAAAACAGTTTTTGTCATGAAAACGTTAACAGAAAGTTCTGAAAACCTCCGTGCACATGCATTAAGAATGTATATGTATAATGTATTCTCCGATGAACATTTAAATGTGTTTATTGTTACACCATGGATCTAATGTGTGGCTACACTGCCGTGGAAATAATGAAATTACATTCAATTCAATGGAGCTTTCTGCGTCTACTGTGAGGAGCCGTATATTTTATTAATAAATACTATTACGGGGAACCCTGCCTCGAGCACGGCTCAGTTGTTCACACGTCTGCTGGCTTTCGGCAAGTCAGATACCCTGTGAGCCGGGTGAGGGTGAGGTCCGGTAAGAGAGCAACCCCAAGTTGCAGTCAGACAGTGATAAGTCTATATTATCCTTAAACTTCTGATTGTTTCGGAATAACAGTAAATCCGCCACCAAATTAATTTTACTTAGCAGAAATGAAATGATCCGAGCATATTCGGACGCTCTGGAGGATGTTAGTTTTTTGTTGTTGTGCCATTTCTCTCTCGTTTCTTGGAGATTTCTTCTGTTTTGTAAGGACAGTTGGCATTCGGTAAAACAACTTATTGTCCCTGTCTCCCTTTTTGCTGCAGCAAAAACGGCGCAAAATGTTAACATGTTTATGTGGTGCCGGATGCACGCCACTACCATACAGCGTTTGCTTGTCCTCCAACATGGCGGAGGCCTCGCAACTTCTAGCCCTTTTGACGTCACGTGAGAAATCTCTATATGATCTAGTGCCGACCAGTGGGGTCGGGTCCCGGCTTAAATGTGGCCAGAATGACATGCACTGACATGCTTGCAATACCAAACCGGGCCGATGGGGGTGGACCATAGACTGTAAAAAATAAACTGTAATAAATATCTCTGCTGTTCTAACCAATGGTCCAAAATTAGTGCTCTACTGGAGCTATCCAAAATGGCAGCGAGCGGTCCCGCCCACAAGAAAATTGTGAAAAAACCATAGATTGTATATATTAACGGACAGAGTCACGCCTATCTCCGCCGTTCATAGGAGTTGGCCATGAAAAGTGCTTTCATGGAGCAATCCAAGATGGCCGCGAGTGGTCCCGCCCACAAGAAAATTGTGAAAAAACGCATCTGTGCATGCGTCAGCCGGCACAGCTCCATTCATTTGAACGAGAGACTTCAAAAATTCCCCGCGAGTAAACTAGAGTGGACCAAAAAAAATCACCCCCCTCAGCATTGACACACATGTGGAACGGAGCTTTGGGCCAAGAGCCAACTTTTGGTCCATCCTGTAAAGACGTTTTTGAGAGGTCTGCTAACGCTATATGTTAGCATTGGCTAATTCTTCTTCTGGGTCCACCCCCAACGGCCCGGGGTGGTATTGCAAGTATGTCAGCGCACGTCATTTTGGCCACTTTTGAGCTGGGACCCTCCCCCACTGGAAAAAACGCATCTGCGCATGCGTCAGCCGGCGCAAGCTCCATTACTTTGAACGAGAGACTTCAAAAATTCGCAGCAAGTAAACTGGAGTGGTCCAAAAAAATTCACTCCCCTCAGAATTGACGGAGCTTTGGGCCAAGAGCCAATTTTTGGACCATCCTGTAAAGACGTTTTCGAGAGGTCTGCCAATGCTATACTGTATGTTAGCATTGGCTAATTCTTATTCCGGGTCCACCCCCATCGGCCCGGGGTGGTATTGCAAGCATGTCAGCGCACATCATTTTGGCCACTTTTGAGCTGGGACCCTCCCCCACTGGGGTGGACCCGGAATAAGAATTAGCCAATGCTAACGTATAGCATCTTCTTACCTCTCTCAAACACCTTTACAGGATGGTCCAAAAGTTGGCTCTTGGCCCAAAGTAAATTTATTTACTTTTACTCGCTGTTTACTCGCTGTGAAGTTTTGAAGTCTCTCGTTCAAATGAATGGAGCTCTCGCCAGCTGACACATGTGCAGATGCGTTTTTTCACAATTTTCTTGTGGGCGGGACCACTCGCGGCCATCTTGGATAGCTCCAGTAGAGCACAATTTTTGGCCCATTAGTTTGAATGGTGGAGATAGGCGTGACTACGTCCGTTAATATTTACAGTCTATGGTGCCGACCGACATAGATCGGTGACTTCATACTGCGCATGTGCAGAATGAAGGTTCCAAAATTGCAAAAGAGTCACGTGTCACTCGTGTTATTTCGGGCATGTTGGAATGAAGTGGAATGAAGTGTCTCCACTGCAAAGTAGGACTCTTCTGCGACTCATGAGTTTCGATTGCTGCGTTATCAATATAACTAAATACAATAATTTATAATAAACAATATAAATAAATACAATAATGTATTTTTATGGTCAAAGCCACTAAGTTGGTTGTGGTTTTTGAGTTATCTTATAGTCTTTGATGTATAGTTTGATGAATCCCCAGTGCTTCGCGATGCGCTGATGTATCTTTCTTCGGGCTAAAGAGAGTAACTTGTGGACCTTCCAGTGACGACACTTGTTGGCCAATCAGTGCAAGGCAGTTGGCTGACGTCAAGTTAATGGTGTAGCTTTGGCGCGCTTGGAACCACTGGGCTGATCCAAGCCCAACCCTAGTGGAAATGCAAAATAAACGTGCTGTGCCATGCCGTGCCGTACCGTGACTATGGGAAAGCGGCAAAACAGGATCCTGGCGCTAGTTCCCGGGGAGTCCAGATGCTGCAGGGGTGCCATCTTTATAGCATAGTCCATAGATCTGTTGGCTCTATAGCTGAACTCCAGGAGGTTCAGGAGGGCAGAGGTAAAGGACTTTAGGTGGGAAAGGACCAGGCGCTCAATTAACTGTTCAGTGGGTGACCTCTGAGAGCTGAGTGTGTGTGTGTATGAGTGAATGTGTTGAGCTTTTGTCCTGTTTTCTTTTTTTGTGTGTTTGTTTTGTATATAATTGACTGTTTCCGCTGTATTGTTATTTTTGAATTTGATTTTGAGGACCCCCTTGGAAATGAGATTATTCATCTCAAGGGGTTATTCCTCCTAATAAACGTTAAATAAAAATAATATTTTGATGACTACAGATGTGAGTGCCACAAGTCTGTTGTCCTGTGTGTTAGGGACTTCTTGGGGACAGGAACAATGATGGACTTGAAGCAGGGATATAGGTGACTCCTTATAAGTGTTTATTTTGAGCCTGTTTCTCTCAGATGAAGCGGCGCAGTACCACACTGGCCTCCAGGGGACGCTGTAAGTTGCCCGTGCAGTGGGAAGAATCCAAGGACCGCGTGCAGTGGGAGGAGCCTAAGGGCCGCCTCTCTGATATAGGCGTGCAGTGGGAGGAGCCTAAGGACCGCCTCTCTGATGTAAGCGTGCAGTGGGAGGAGCCTAAGGACCGCCTCTCTGATGTAGGCGTGCAGTGGGAGAAGCCTAAGGACCGCCTCTCTGATGTAGGCGTGCAGTGGGAGGAGCCTAAGGACCGCCTCTCTGATGTAGGCGTGCAGTGGGAGGAGCCTAAGGACCGCCTCTCTGATGTAGGCGTGCAGTGGGAGGAGCCTAAGGACCGCCTCTCTGATGTAGGCGTGCAGTGGGAGGAGCTTAAGGACCGCCTCTCTGACCCACTCTGGTGCAAGGCCGCGGTGCAGGTGGATCTGCTTGGCCTGAGCTGCAGCGTTGAAGGTATACTGTGGGGCTGTGCTTTACTTTTAACTCAGGAGGATGCAGATAAGAGGCTAGTGGAGACTCACAGATACATGGTTTAGTCTACAGCACAGTGTGTAACTCATGTGTTTGTAACAGGCTCTGGGGATGTCCCGAGGCGATGTTTGTCTGTGTGCCCAGAGCAACCTGCAGGGGGTGCTCTGTGGTACTGCCCTCTGGCCTGTCCCCCCTCTGCTGCTCTTCTCGGCCTCTCCCCCTGCAGAATGACTACACTTCACAACATTCACCACTGCTCTCCAGGTATGAGAGAGACCTGAGAGAGACCAGAGAGAGAGACCAGAGAGAGAGACCAGAGAGAGAGACCAGAGAGAGAGACCAGAGAGAGAGACCAGAGAGAGAGACCAACTTCTTAGTGTGAGATGTTCTGTATAAATAAATGTGACTTACCTTGGGTTGTCTCCCTCAGCGCTGGAGCCCTCTCCAGTCACCACGCTCGCTGTTCCGAGCTGTGCAGCCCAGGTCCTGGGCCAAACCCAAGTGGTCCCAAACAAAGCCAAGGCCCCAGGCCAAGCCAAGACCCCAGACGGTTGCATGGCTCCACTCAGCTCTGATGAGTCAGACTCACAGCTCAAAGGTCTGTGATAAACCATTCTATCAGCAGCTAAGCAGTGCACCACCTCCAGCCGTCTGCTGGGAATTACAACCCCCCCCCCAATGCAAACCTTTTACAACATAGATCGGCCAAGTTGCAAACAGGATTGTCAGGTTGTCTTTTTTTATACTTGTAAGAAGGAGCATTGTGAGTCACTATTTCAGTCTTTGGACTGAGAGCTAATTGGCTGAGTGACCCTCACAAAGCTGATCTAAAGATGTGACAGAGGCCAAAAATACATGATGTGAAAACTAGTGATAGAAGCAACTGTTTTAGAGCCAGTGGGGTCCCGGCTCAAAAGTGGCCAAATTGATGTGCGCTGACATTCTTGCAATACTACCGATGGGGGTGGACCCGGAATGAGAATTATCCAATGCTAACATATAGCATTGACAGACCTCTCGAACGTCTTTACAGGATGGTTCAAAAGTTGGCTCTTGGCCCAAAGCTCCGTTCCACATGTGTGTCAATGCTGAGGGGGGTGAATTTTTTTTGGACCACTCTAGTTTACTTGCTGTGAATTTTTGAAGTCTCTCGTTCAAATGAATGGAGTTTGCGCCGGCTGATGCATGCGCAGATGCGTTTTTTCACAATTTTCTTGGGGGCGGGACCACTCGCTGCCATTTTGGATAGCTCCAGTAGAGCACTATTTTTGGCCCATCAGAGATAGGCGTGACTACGTCCATTAATTTTTACAGTCTATGTTTAGAGCCAGTAGCTAAAGACATGGGTTCATTAAAGTTCTATTGGTTTGGTCTGAACGTAAGGTACCCTAGCTTTATAAGTGACATAGCGAAAAGGATGTCCAGTTTAACTAGTGTCCTTTGTTCCAGATGATTCCACAGCGCTCCTCAGTGAGACAATCCCAAAGCATAGCCTCAGCTCGTCGCACTCAGACCCTGAAACCCTGAAACCGCGACGCAAGATGGAGCGAGCGGCAGGCTTACCTCTACGCTACCTGCTGGACTACGCCCTGGAGACAACCGGCGGAGACCCTGTCAGCTGGGGCAGGCAGAGCGCTTGCCAGAGCAAAGATTTGGCAAACTCCAAAGCACTGACTGAGGGGAGAGTTAAGACGGAAGGATTGAAATTGAACAGAAGTCAGAAAGTAGTGATTAAGAAAGAGCTCAAAGTCGCCCGAATCTCTGAACATGGACCAGGGATGGGGAGACCAAAGACAAATTCTAGAATAAGCATTGACATTAAAGATGATGAGGTTAAACAAGAACTTGTTCTGGAAGGGGACCTGGAACGGGAGACCATCCCCTTGGGTGATGTTCTGGATGTGGAGCGCGGGTTGGTGAAGAAGATGCAGATCCTCAGCGGCGAGGTGGCCGCTTGGTTGAAGCCCCCGAGTCTCGACAGTGGGTCACGAATCAAGTTGGAGTTAAAGAAAGTGGAAGACGCAGGAGGCGGCCTCTCCACAGAGTTTACGCAGGGGAGCACCGGCATCAAACTGCGCCTGAGCCAGAACGACACCCCTGAGTTTCTGGTGTTTAGAGATGACCAATCAAATGCCCTGACTTTAATACTACCATGTGTTGTCAAACTGCTCAGACAACCCGAGTGGGAGGCCGGAGTGTGTGGGTGACCGGAGTGTGGTTGACCGGGAGACCGGAGTGAGTGTATTTTATATGTTCAGTGTTTTTAATAAATGCAGTTTTCTGTTTGTTCTGATTCTTACACCCTGAATATTGACTTTATTTACTTCAGTAGCAAACATGCTTGTCAGATCAGAGAGAGAGCAGAGAAATATTCATGCACTGTCACACATGTGCAAACACATTTATTGAGATTTTCATGTCAAGTCATCCGTAATTGGCCCTAATCTGTCAAAAGGCATTTATAAACCATGGTCTTTTTAAATACTTATTTAACTGAGAACAGTAGTTTAGCAGATATTTTTGGATTTCCAAATTTGCTTTACAGCGCCTAAATCATGTTTTCATTTCGATGTCCCGCCCTCCACTCTTTAACCAATCAGAAAGTCCGTGATCCGGGTTGCTAGATCTCCCCTTTTGGTGGTAAAGTAACATGTGGCCGCGGAATTTATAAAGATTTCGTTATTATAAGATTTGTTGACAAAGGATTCATTTGCATATCTGGCAACCCGAGTCTGGGAGAGGTGGCACTTTTTGCCAGATATGTACATACTGCTGCTTTATCTGTTGTTGCTCCGCAAACTAACGTAGTGACGACACGGTGTTGACGTAAAACCCGGAAGTAGAACATGGTTTGAAGATAGCGCGGACCATCCATGGATGTAATCTAAATATCAGACATGTGGCGATAACTGGAAGACATGAACGAGACTGGAGCTCAGGTCTGTTCCTCTATTTCTGTGTCTGTGTGTGTGTGTGTGTGTGTGTTTGTGTTGACAGTTCCTGTTTGCAGCTCTTCTCTCGTCTGGAGCCGCGTCGCTGTTTGAAGGACATCGAGCCTCGACTGTTTCCCCAAGATGAAGGTCCAGACTCTGGTGAGCGACACATGTATACAGTATACATGTGTAGTGCACTTCTGTGTACTTGTGTACTGCACCCCTGGTATATAGATGTACCCTTTTTTTTCCAGGTGAGGTGGTGGAAATCTCCGGACCAGAAGGCACAGGTGAGAGTCCGGACATTTACGGTCTATGGTCTGGACGCAGGTGTTGGGTCTGAACGTCCTCTCACGCTAACCTCAACCCGTTCCCCTGCTTGAACCACCCCTGCTCCTGTGCATAATTATAGTTTTATTCTTTTGAGATTTGAGTATAAATATCCACAATTCAGTCTCTGCACCAGAGTATGGAAATCACACCAGTGATAGAAATACAACTACATAACCGCTGCGTTTCCAGGTAAGACGGCGCTGCTGTACCACCTTCTGATTGGCTGCCTGCTGCCCCTCTCCGCTGGCGGTCTGGAGGTCTCTGTGGCCTTTGTAGACACAGACCACAGCCTCGACATGATCCGACTTGTAAGCCTCCTGGACCAGAGGCTCCACACTGCAGGTGAGATCAAGACCAGACCTGGTGGACCAAGACCAGACCTGGTGGACCAAGACGACCAGACCTGGTGGACCAAGACGACCAGACCTGGTGGACCAAGACGACCAGACCTGGTGGACCAAGACGACCAGACCTGGTGGACCAAGACGACCAGACCTGGTGGACCAAGACCACCGGGATGTTAGTTTGAATGCTGTCTGTGTAATCCTACAGTGCCTCCTGCTGACCTTGAAGAGTCTCTGCTTCGGTCTTGCCTGTCACGCCTCTTCGTCCTGCACTGCTCATCTTCCTCGCAGCTGCTGCTGACACTTCACTTCCTTGAAACAACCATCACCACGCGGCCTGGCCTATCACTACTGCTCATCGACAGCATCTCTGCATTCTATTGGCTGGATCGAGCAGAGGGCGGGACCAGCTACAGCAAACGGGAAGAGAGACTGAACAAATGCTCAGAGCTGCTGGGACGACTGCTAAGGTGGAGACCGTGGAAAAACCAGGGCCGAGACCAGGGCCAGACTCAGACTCATTAGAACCACATGCACCAGACCCAGACTCTAAATTAAAGGACCACATGAACCAGACTCAAACCCTTTAGGACCATATGGACCAGGACCAGACCCATCAGGAGGATCAAAAGAAAGTGGTGATGTTACAGGACAGTTGACATTCAATGATGTTAATGGACATTCGTCAGCTGCTCTTATGGACCAATAGCTCTGGGTTTTTTCTCATTGCATTTCTTGTTTTTGAACTGTTGATTCTCTGATCTGTGTTGGCGATCAGAGACTTTGTAAAGTTTCTGAGATAAGTTATAACTTTATAATAGTTACTATTATATAAAGATAAATGTAATGGAATTAAACTGAACTTAAGGACCACATGAACCAGGACCAGGCTCTTTTTAGGATCACTAAAGGCCAAAAGTTTTTGGTACACGTGGCTGCTGTAGATTCCTTAAATCGCTTTTTCTCCTGTTTTTCAGGGATTACAAGATTACAGTGTTCGCGACCTGCCACTCGATCAGACACAAGAGCTCCTCCTCCTCTGCTACCTCTTCCTCCTCCCTCCTGGCTGACCACGACCGGCCCTATCTGTGCGGGGCATGGCAGAAGCTTGTGTCGCACCGTTTAACCTGCTCCAGGACTGACACTATCCCCAACATGGCCGCTGCGGAGCCCAAAAAGGACACTACTCTCTCCAACATGGCCGCTTCCTCGTCAACAGGTCAAAGTCTCTCTAACATGGCTGCCACAGACCCACAGAAGAGCATATTCACAGTTCTCTATTCATCCAAGAAGAAAGGAACAAGAACAAACAGTTTTATTATCTCAGACCGAGGGCTGGAATTTGTCTGAACCAGGTCTGGACCAGGTCTGTTTGTGGTAGTGGACCAGTGCTGTTAGTTTCCTCGTCCAATCACAGAGCTGTATTCAGTACACGCTCAGAATTGTTAACAATTAACAAGTGTTAATTGTTGTTATTGTAAATAATTTAAATAAAAGTGTTATTTGATCTCTGATGTTTCCTGATCCTGTTATACTCAGGGGGTAAAGTGATCACTGCCGTATGTGTGTGACAGTGATACAGAAACACTGTCACAGTCTGCTGTTTGGCAACTGTGTCTTTGGAAGGCGCTATATAAACAGGTCTCACAGAAGTTTGTGTCCAAGATTCTGATTGCTTCTGTTTGTCGCTCCAGACACGACTAATATGAACCGACTAGATTCTGAGGACCACAGGGATTGGCCTCCTGCTGGTGCCTGGAGTCAGACTCAGGCATGGAGAATCAGCGTTTCAGATATGTGCAATCTAAATCTGGAACAATCTTCCAGAATTTATTTTCTTTTGTTAGATTATTTTGGGCTACTTTGTATGAATTGTGCTTGATAAATAAATTTGAAGGACACCTCATCTTGTATTTTAGATTCAATCCAAGCTAGGCTCTCAAAGACACACTTCCTTTGATAATCGAGCCCATCTTAAATATAATAAATGCCTATTGAATAACCTCAAACCTTACGTTTATAAATCTAAAATCCGTGAATAGCTTATTGCTAAACTATGCTGCCACCTGCAGGAAAATAATTTACTTGATATGTTTCAATCAGGATTCCGAGCTCATAGCACTGAAACGGCGGTCAAAGTCACAAATGACTTACTACTAGCTGCTGATAATGGACAGTGTCAGTGTTCGCCCTCCTGGACCTCAGCGCTGCATTTGACCCAATAGACCACAACATTCTACTGCGGAGGCTAGAATGTGACATAGGTCTCAGAGGAACCGCCCTTGGCTGGTTTAAATTCTTTTTATTGGATCGGTATCAGTTTGTCAATGTGAATCAAAACTCATTGCCTTGTTTTAAAATAAAATTCGGTGTGCCACAAGGATCGGTACTCAGACCAATTATTTTCACATTCTACATGCTGCCGGTAAGCAACACCATTAAAAAGCATAGAATTAATTTCCACTTCTATGCAGATGACACACAGCTTTACCTGTCGATGAAACCAAATCAGACAGATCAGTAAAAAGGCTTAGTGCCTGTATAGAAGGACCAAAAAACGTGGATGACTCAACTACTGCTGTGACATGGTCTTTTATCCAAGCTATGTTACTGTAGTTTGGGATGCTAACCACGAGGGGGCACTAGAATTGCAGTTCAGAACTTCGTCCGACACATGGCAGTAGCTAAATATATAATCTATTTGATGAATACCACGACCCGTGTCTTGCCTCATATCATGACAACTATCTACTCCATTTACTCTATCTACTCTTTACTGTGGAATCAGCTTCCCATCCACTTTAAGGAAGCATACAGTCTATGTATTCATTGGCAGGCTTCTGACAGCCCTCTTCAATTTAGCATATTGTTTGGAAGGTAAGTGGACTAAAATTCATGTAATTGACAAGGATATGGAGTCTGTCTGCATTATTAGAATTTTGACTGTAGTCTGTTTATTGCTATTCACCCTGTGGTGTATGGTATATGAAGAAGCCCATTCTTTAGTCAGTTCCACTTTATATAGGTCTTAAACAGGAGAGCAGTTTACAGCCAGCTATCAGTGTAACATCAACGTATGTGTTTCAAATTCACGCTTCTTCAGGATGCATCACATGAGTGTTGCATCGCGATGACGGGACCCCTGAACCTGGCCCCCTCCCTCTGCACCTGCGGACTGCCCTGCCCACCTAGGAGCTGCACCAGACCTGTCCATGTTCTGCAGCTGCTGCGTAGGTCCTGGATCTACAGCCCGTCCGTCCGTCCGTCCGTCCGTCCGTGTGGAGTAATCAGAGATCAATCAGAGATGCCACGCAAGTCTCAATGCTGATCTTCCAGCAGGTGGTGGATCCACGGGCAATATGGGGTTGAGTGTCTTGCCCAGGGACACAACGACAGCAGACAATAGTGGGTGCAGATGCCATGGGTCGTGGTTTCGAACCCACAACCATTGGGCCCATAGTCTTGTGCTCTACCAACTGAGCAACTGTCGCCCCATTATTCAACCTTTATGGACATTTATCAACATTCATGGACATTAGTCAACTCCCCCTGTGGACCAATACCTACGTGTTCTATATATTTTTTTTGTCTGAACTGTTTTACTCTCTGATCTGTGTTGGCAATTTCAACGGTTTTGATAAGTCTGAGATGACTACTGTTGTGATTTAGAGCCACGACACACTAGTTGAAAATCACTGCGTTAATATTTGGATTGAACCACCTCTTGTGGTCCCGGTCCGCCCCAGGTGGTCCTGACTACATTTATTTATTCTAATGTTTGTGTGAGGAACTATTCCCAGACGTGGGGCGTGTCACAGTGGGATGTCTATTGTATGTAATGTATTTGTAAATGTATGATTTACTGTACTGTAATGTATAATGTACAATTTATAGAATTTAGTTTCTTTTTATTTTGTTTCTAAATTTAATGTATTTTTTTTTATATTTCAAGTTTGTTCAAATGTAACTGCACTCTGTACTTTTCTGTGACTAATGTCATTATTGCTATTATAGTAATAATGATAAAAAATATCATTATTATTATTATATGATGATGGTGATAATAATAATAATAATAATACTAAATATTATTACTATTAATAAAATTAATTATTATTATTATTATTATTATATTATTACATTTACACTTCTGCTTCTCGCTCTCCAGTGCGGCACTTCCGGTCTGATGACAGCCGCATCACCTCTTGTAAATCCCTCCGCGAGGTCACACACAGCGCCATCTTAGAGACTAGAGCGCGCATCTCCATGGAAACGATTTGTGCGTGTGCAAGAGAACACAGAACCATACAAGCACAAATACACATAAACGCTATTATGCACATATATGTTTGTGCAAAAAGCTTTTTTTAATCAAAAACATGCGTTTCATGATAAAAAATAATCATAATCTAATAATAATGTCAAATATTTATAATACTATATCTATTTTTAAGATTAAAAGATCCTTTATTCGAAATTTCCATTTTGAATCACAAGTTATAGGACAGTAGGAAAGAGGAGCACACAGCAGTGAACAATAGCTATACTAATTAAAATAAAACAAAATCTCTAACTGTAGCATCAATAACAAGTATAAAATCTCTATCTTGAAAATAATAATGACAATAAAAAGAAGTGCAAAAGTTTTACATCTGGCAAAATAAGAGGCAAGTATAAAGTACTGTGTATTCTAGTGCACGCAATATTATTAGCATTTGTACATTAGCAGTAATATTTATACATCTGTACATTAGCAGCAGTATGTTTACATCTGTACATAAGCAGCAGTATGTTTACATCTGTACTTTAGCAGCAGTATGTTTACATCTGTACATAAGCAGCAGTATGTTTACATCTGTACATAAGCAACAGTACAGTATGTTTACATCTGTACATTAGCAGCAGTATGTTTACATCTGTACATTAGCAGCAGTATGTTTACATCTGTACATTAGCAGCAGTATGTTTACATCTGTACATTAGCAGCAGTATGTTTACATCTGTACATTAGCAGCATGGGGCTCTGGGACACAGTGACTCAGTAAAGTGACAGTGACATGTGGTTATTGCACATTCTGATATTAGCTAAGGATATCGCAACGATGCATGACACGTGGGATCAAATTTTTGTTGCGCTGTCATACATTGTTGACAGATGTGGAAACGCCACCATGTTATAATTTGTAGAAGCTTTTAAACAAGTGACAGTGAAGTTGAGTCTGTTGAGCTCTGAGTGGGGAACTGGGGGTGGGATTAAATAAGTTTTCTTCTTCCCACTCCCTTTCAGGTGGAAGTGGATTGTTTTTTTGTTTTGTTTTGTTTTCTGCTGCATATTCTATGTTGCCCTCTGCCTGAAATAAATAAATAAATGAAATAAATGAAAATGAAGTTTTTTTGTTGTACAGTCTGACAGCAGCAGGAACAAAAGACCAGCGGAACCTCTCCTTCACGCATCAAGGATGAATAAGTCTGTCACTGAAGCATTATTGCATTTCCTGTGTTCAAACTGTTGTGTGATTTAGGGGAAACCGGAGGACCTGGAGGAAACTACATGGGGAGAATGTGCAAACTCTAATCAGATAGGTCCTGGGTGGAATTGAACCCAGAACCTTCTGCTGGGGAGATTGCTCACATTATCGGGCTGCTCCGATCATTGTTTTTCTGCTACTTCCTTCTCCACACACACTTTCTCCAAGTCATTCAGGGGAATTCAAAGAGGTTCCCAGGCCAGAAGAGTCAATCTCTCAAGTGTGTCCTGGCTCTTTCCCTGATCTCCTCCTAGTGGGACATACCCAGAACGCCTAGACACCTCAACTGGCTCCTCTCCAATTGAAGACCCGAGGGGAGATATATCGGCTCAACTCCGAACTCCTTCTGTGACCTCCAAAATTCAGCAACTGTAATTTATTTAAAAGGACACAGACTGAACCGAGGTGACCTTTATCAATTGCTCTGCAGATGACCCACAGATACCTCCCTCTGAGACCTAACGAAAGACCCCTGACCTCTGATCGACTGCTTTAATATTGTGAACGGGATGGTCCAGAACCTCAGCCCCCTGTCATTCTTCATCCAAACCCCCTCAGCCCCCTATCTCCCTCATCCAAAGCCCTTCTCATCTATTCCTCAGTCTCCTCCCCTCCTTGCCCTCATGTGCCTTAGTCCTGTTTCAACTCCATCTCCAAGTCAAAAAATATTTATACTCCTGATCTCCATAAAATCTCACTAGAGCCTCATCTTCTCCTGTCCCAGTTCCAGTAGCAGAAGACCAGACAACCAGTACTAAGTTTATCCATTACATAAATGTATCTTTAATGTTTTTCTGATGACCTAAAACAACAGATAGTTCAACTTAAAGCCACAGCATAAGAAATGAGAATTTCCTGTCTTTCGGTCATTTTGACCCTATATTGGAAGACTGGGGGGGCGACAGTCATTCAGCTGATAGTGCATTGGCCTTTGGGTCTGAATGTCATGGGTTCGAGCCCACCACGAGACCTACTTCACAACTCGCACTGATGTCTGCTGTCATTGTGTCCTTGAGCAAGACACTTAACTCCACTTTGCCTGAAGCCCCCGCTGAAAGATCAAGGCTCCTGTGGACTCACCACCTGCAGGAGGATCATTGAGGGGCTGGTGATATGTGTACTAAGTGCAGCTCTGACCCAGAAATGTATTAAGGGGAAGAAAATGGATAGATGGAAGCTCATGATCATCTGCCGATGTTGCTCCCTCTTCACCACAACAGTCACACATCACTGCACATGCTGCCAAAACAAAGTGTAGTTGTAGTAGTTGTAATCCGTTAGTGATTGCCTAGAATGAGTCTGGTGTGTGTGAATTGATGTGATTGATGGCAGTCGGAGGAGCCGATGGCACATACTGGTTGCCTCCTTTCCGTTTGTGTGCCCAGGGCAGCTCTGGTTACAGCAGTAGTTTCTCACCACTGTCTATGGAGTGAATGAATAATGACATGTAAAGCGTTTTGAGAGTCCAAAAACAGCGCTATGTAAAACTAATGCATTTTTATAATCATACTTAATTGAACATGTTCAAAGTATTCAGAAAACAGCCCTCTGATTGGACCGTATGGCGGAGAACATACAGAAAACATGTTCAAAGCTCTCTCCCCAACACTGTTCTTTGCAGCTCTGTGAATTTCCTATGAGAACTCTGTCCTCCCAAGATGGCGGCCTTCGGTCTGGTGCCAAAGAGCTCTCTAGCAGCTTCTCAGCGCCATCACTCACACTCTCCCCCAAACACGAGCCTGTAAACCCCTGTAAAATCCTTGTTCGTCTGTTTTTGCCTCTCCCGGTCCACTCCACTCACTTCGCACACAACACACTACATCACCGCCCATTCTCCGCACAGCGCAGATCGCCGAAGCCTTTGAATCGCGGCTGTTTTTCTCAGCAGCCCTACTTCTTCAGAGCTGGCCCATATCTCCGTGACGCTCCCAAACATGGCCTCCATCTCGGGGCGACCGCTGCAACTTTAATTTACTGCACGTTGTTTTTCTTTTCACACGTGATCCGCCTGGTGCCCACGGCCTCGCGGGGATGCTCTTGCGGGGATGCACGACCTCATCCCCGGGATGTGAGTTCTGAAAGCCCCGGAGAGGAGACACGAGCGAACCGCAACGAAACCGTAAGAGCCTCGTTGTGTTTTTGCTTCTGGCGCAGTGTTCTGTGCGGGTGTCGCGCAGTTAATACACTTTAGCGCCTATTCGTGTGTTCTGGTCACCGAACTCAGCACTTTGCGGCTGTTTTCACATATAAAAGCAGCGAAAACAGCTGCAGTCTGGAGTCCGCGCTGCTTGCCAATGCTAATGCTAATGCTAACGTAAGAGTGATCAGTCAAATGGGGCGGTCCGTGTAGCTAACAGCTAACGCTCAAAACACTATAAAATACTATTATTCGCAAACACACTCGTGTTCATCGGAACATAAACACGTGACTGAGTTCTAATGTTCTGTGACAGACTCCTAAAATGGCGCTGTTTACTCGTACTAACGCATAAATAACACGTCTCGTTATGTTGGCTCTTTCACCGTATGCTAACCTGGCTCCTCACAGGCACAAACATCATTGCTTTGGAATACACTCGTTTTATTACATGTTACTGTTTATATATTTAACACATAAAGATGGTACACTGCATTTGTCATATTTGTGTCCTGGATCTGAGCCGTGTTTGATGTTATTAACCCGCTGTTACAATGTTGTGGTTCTGTGCTCTGTTTGGATCTTTTACCTGTCACTCCTTCTAATATGTTCCAATGAATTCACTTGTGTTTTGTTGTGTTTTGATTTAGAACCAATGGTCAACAGGCTGATACTACATGACTGATGCTCACATTAGGAAGCACAATAGTAAAGCTCTAGTATTGTTTTGATTATTAATTAGATGAGGGAGCAGCGTCAGTAGTCAAAGCTCAGTCTGCGTTGCTTCCCTCACCTCTGGTCATGACGGAGCAGTGTCTGCAGTCAGAGCCCTACGTCCCCTTCTTCACCTCCAGTCAGGAACTTTGGGTAATGACTAGATCGCGGATACAAGCGGTCCACATGAGTTTCCTCTGCATAGTGGAACTCCATTTGAAATAAAGGGGGGAGCTCAGTCACACAGGTGGAGCTCGGAGTAGAGCTGCTGCTTCTCCATGTGGAGAGGAGCCAGTTGAGGTGGATCGGGCATCTGTATAGGATGCCTATTGGTAGCGACCAGGGGAAGAATCAGGACACTGTTTAATCCTTGTGCTGCATACGGCTCATAATGACCTGCCACAATAATTAAAAGCAGACCTTTTTTGACTCTAATGACCTAAATTGCCCAGGAATGTTGAGGTTGGGAAATGTACAAATTTAGGGTATTTTTCAATCACTGGTGGGTCAATTTGTCCTGAGGATAGCACAAGGGCCGTAGAGAGCATTCATATTTTTAAAAGCAGGCTCAAGACACACCCTATTATATTAGCATTTTACTAGTATTTATTATTGCATTTTATATTCTATTTATCTTTTAGACACATTTAAGTTTTTGGTTTTATTATTGTTATTACTATTATTGATATGTACCATGATAGTTTTATTTTATTCTCACATTTTATTGTTTTAATTTTTTATTGTGTTTTTAGTATCCCCAGTGTTTCCTCTGGAGGAGTCCTCTGCACTGGGAGCGGTGTCGGCTGTGTCTGTGGGGTCTGGCACTTGGACCTGGTGGAGGCTTGGAGCTTCGACTTCATGTCTCCTCTGGTTGACTATGGGCGGCACTCTGTTCCTGGTGCAGACTGCTCCTTGAATGGGCTTCTTTAGCTGTTTAAATCTCCATCCTCCATTTTTTTCTTCTTGGTTTTACTGTTTTACTGGGATGTGTGTGTGTCTGCGCGTGCGTTCTTAACAATATATATGGTTTGGGGTGGGTTGGTTGGTTGAGTCGTCGGGAGGAGGGTTCATGGGCATGTGGGATTGTTTTTAACCAAACTGTAAAGCACTTTGTGTTGCATATTCTGTATGAAAAGTGCTTTATAAATAACATTTGATTGATTGAAGGGTTAATTTAGTCACGGTAAAAGGTGAACTCCGTGTGAAGGCATATGTCCACAAGCACTGACTCCCATTGTCAGTCCTGGTTTAGTTCTTTTTGTCCCGGTTTAGCACTGACAGACCAGACCAACGAGTGAGAGTGGGTAACTTTCTGTTGAAAATTGTAACAAAAAAATAAAAAAATGAGGTTTTCACTGTGTGACATAATGACTGAAGAATATGCTGAAGTGCCTTCTCTTTTCCCCAGAATGCCGTCTGAGGCTCAGGAGCGGGACAGAGGGCCGCCTCCTGTCACTAGGGCTGGACGCAGCGCTTCATTGGCCAAAGCCTCCACAAGCCCTGGCCTCGAGAGACGCAGGGGACGGCCGCGTAAAGATGGCCGCTCTGCCCCCCCCTCACCGCCACCGCCGCTCGCTAAACACAAGAAGTGAGAACACTGCTGAAACTATCTGATCAGTGATTTTACACATACACACATTGCAGAGCTAACACAGACACACACTATTGAGCTGTCAAGAGCTAACATACTCATTGTTCTCTGAAGCTGGAGGTTGAATCATATTTGCTTTATTATCTTTAGGGGACGCACTCGAAGCCGCACAAAGGGTGAAGGCGATGACTGTGTGGAGAAGAGCCCCGCTCCCAGGACAGGAGTGGAGAAGAGCCCCGCTCCCAGGACAGGAGTGGAGAAGAGCCCCGCTCCCAGGACAGGAGTGGAGAAGAGCCCCGCTCCCAGGACAGGAGTGGAGAAAAGCCCCGCCCCAAGGACAGGAGTGGAGAAGAGCCCCGCCCCCAGGACGGGTGAGGAACCTCATGGACTGTGTATTGACTAGATGCATCAACGTCCTCCAGTCACGTGATTGTGAATGAGCTTATGGCGGAAGTATTGGAAACTAGCATTGCTGCGAGAGCAAAACGGACTACAACTCTTAAAAACGGAGCTTCCTCTCCTAAATCGAGAAGTGGCTGCTTCAAGCACATGTTTGATAACGTTATAGGTGGAAGTAGGACATCAGGTCAGGGCTCACAAAGAGTGATATTTGGAGAAGTTAAGGATTGCCTAACTGGATGTTGACCCGTACCTTCTCCCCCCAGTGAATTTTATCGATTTAATAAAATGTCTATTTTTGCCCAAATTCACCCTACATGATCTTTATCATTATCGTTAACAATGCATCCCCTCACACTGGAGCAGTGTGAGGTAGCACTGTACATTTTGCTGGTAGCATTAGCAATAGTCCACTTTTCTGTGGCTTTTCTGTCCACAGCCAAACATGATACGCACTGACGGAGAGGAAAATAGTGAAACACGCAATTGGCAAATATAAAAATGTCAATGTTGCAGCGCACATACAGGACAGTAGTAAGAGACACGTTTGACGTGTGTCATTGTCCTCCAAATTAATGGAAATAAAATAAATGCAAACTTGTGATTGCTTTATCTTGTAAAAAGTGTTCACTGCATATTAGGGAGTACTTGGATGGGTCCCAGTCCTTTTGGTTGAGGCCATCGTCGTCTTCTGTCTTCATGACGAGCAGGTATCGGATAAAAAAGCGTATGTCCTTGCCTGTTAGTATAATCAACCGCACTGCAAAATGTCAGTTTTGGCTGTAATGCACTGAAACAGGTTGTTTTTGTCAGGTGTCCGTAGGCTCGCAGTTAGACTTCTGCCAACTTTCATGGAGAGTGGGCGTGGCCGGGACGTCACATGCAAGGGGTCAATAGATAATGGATATATTATAATATCTGGATATGGTATTACAGCTTGGAGTTGAAAGACCCATTTGCTCGAGGGATTGTTGTGGTACTACAGACTAAAGAAGACTAAATTCACATGGGCTACCCATACATTTTCTCTATATAGAACTCAATGTATCTGGATGTACCCTATCCAGATATTAAAAAAGATCCATGCCACACACGCGTATCTTGGATCACCGCTTGATATAGACTCACACTGCTGTCCTGCTAGCTTAGCTCTTTGAGGACTGGTTTGACAGCCTTGAGTTAGCTCAATGAAGCCTCATCTTAAAGGTCTCCTGTTGGAGCTCTGTATGATCCTATTGAACGATGAAGGCCCACAACAGGGTTTGAACATATCTGCTCTTTTTCAGACGTGAGTGAGAAGATGGCCACACGGAGGCGCTCAACGTCCCAGAGAAAGTCTCAGAATAAAGCCCACAGTCCAGTGTCCTCCAAGCCTTCATCCCCCAAGCCTTCATCCCCCAAGCCTCCATCCCCCAAGCCTCTGTCCCCCAGGCCTTCATCTCCAAGTAAGCTCCTTATGTTCAAGCCTAAATACACTGACAAAAAGTACAACTTTCTGCTTGAGCTAATGTGTATAGGCTGGAGTGCTGTTGTTTACACGTCAACAGGGTTTATCCTGGTTATACACACATCTGTCACACACATTGGGGTTGATCTTGCATGTTCTTTTCCTTCTCTCCAGAGCCTGCTGTCCAGACCCCTCCTCACCCCACTGCTACTCCCCCTGCCACACCTAGCCCCATCGCCATGGAAATACAGGAGCAGGAAGGAAGCATGGAGTTGAGGCCCGCCCCCAGCCCCTGCTCCAGTGTCCCAGAGACCCCACGGCCAGATGATGATTTGGCCTTCCTCCTGTTCCAGCGCAGTTTGGCAGACGACCCCGGCGGCTCCCCTACAGCGAGCATTGGGGACACAGTGAAGCGGTAAGAATTTTTGTAAATGTCTCTGATTTTTTTCATAACATATGTTCTTTTTCCTGTCAGGCTAACGCGATGTGCTTTCTGCCTGCGGGGGGAGCTGTCGTTGCTGGGACAAGGTCCTCTGGTTGTGTTTGGTCCCACTCCCGGATACATCCCGCTGCACGTGCTGAACTGCCGCGCCTCCCCAGATCGTCATAACGACTGCCACGACCATGTGTACCGGCCCGCACCCGACCGGTAAGCTGTGTCTGTGTCTGTGCCTGTGCCTGAGTGTGTGTGTATATCATTGGTCCTCATATGTTCCTTGTGTTTGCAGGTGCATCAGTCCAGAGCAGAGCGGTGAGTCTAAACGCCCCTTTTGTTCTAACACTGTTTTTTAACTAGTTACACTGTGATGTCATAGACATCTGTGTCCACAGTTACATTGCACCGTGTTAGATGTACACTTTAGCTTTGTAAAAAAACACACATCCAGGGTATGCAATATTTGGCTCTTGAAAGTGAAATTTGAGTTTTTATTCCCTCAGATTCCTCTGAGTTTGTCCTACAGCTCGGCGCAATGGGTCTTCATCCTGAAGAACATGAGCAGAGTCTGTTTGACCCCACAGGTACATGTCACATGTCACTGTCTCAGACTTTGATCTCTCTGGTCTCTAGTCTCTGGTATAAAATATTACCTTGTACAGGTCAGTGCTGTGCCCATATGCAGTGTGCGTCGTGGTCAGAGGGCGTGTCCAGAGGAGACGCTCAGTGTCTGCTGTTTGTGGACAAGGCTATTGACTGTGCATCTACACAGGTGAGTCTCTGAAAACACACCCCTAACCCCTGTGTGAGAACTAGGGGGCTACAAACACGCCCCTAACCTGAGCTCGTGGACGAGGAGTTTCCTAACGTGTTCCACAGAGAGCCATATGTTCCTAAGAATGACGTGATTTCTGTGACTCTTAGAGAGCGGGCATTTGGACACAACTCACTATGTAGCACCTCTAGCACCTTACAAATAAATACATCACTCTATAAGCCCTTGGTTCAAAGTGCTTGACAACAGCAGCTTCTGATTGGCAGAGATTTACGGTGTGTAAGTCATTTAGACCGCGGCATGTAGGTCGTTCATCATACATGTCCTTGTGTTGTACAACCAACAGCTTAATCTATGTGGTTCTAAACCCTGAAACTCACTTCCTCATGTCCTGTTCCAGGTCTGTTCCTTCTGTCACCACTTGGGAGCGTCGCTGCGTTGCCGGGAGACAGGCTGTGGGCGGACTTACCACTTCCCCTGTGCCGCTGCTGCTTCCACCAATCAGGAGTGGAGTCAGAAGGTCACATGGTGCTCCCGACACGCCCACAAAGGTAAGGGACAGGGCCATTTCTGCTCATGGGACTAACTGAATCAGGCCGGACTGAATGAACTAACTCAGTCCCATGTGTTCCAGTCCCGGTCCAGTGTGCTCTTTGCTTTCGTGGCGGTGGGGAGTTGTTGATGTGCTGTTGCTGTGGAGACCATTACCACGGTGACTGCTTGGTACCACCCCTTCAGGCCACACCCCTTACCCGGGCCGGGTGGCAGTGCGCCCAGTGCCGGGTGTGCCGTGCGTGTGGGTGAGTGTGGTTTACTGTTTATTTGTGTAGCACAATTCATCCACAGAGAGAATAAAAATGGCAATCACGGGTTCAACTCAACTGTTTCTGTGTCTGATTGTGTGTAACCCTCTGTGTGTTGTGTAACTCTCTCTTGTATGTGCGTGTGTAACTTTTTCTCTCTCTGTGTGTCCTCAGATTGCGAGAGCAGGACAGTTCTCTTCTTGTCTGTTCTCGATGTGATAAAGTTTATCATCCACACTGCCTCAGCCCTCTGCTCCTGCAGCCCCCCTCCAGTGGCTGGAACTGCAAGGTGAGGCTCCTGTGTTTGATGAGGGACTCTTTCTCACTTAGCTATACTCCCCGGACCCTGGGATAAGGGGGTCTCAGGACTCTGGGATGCTTATCTTTACTTGTCTTCACTTTTCCTTCCAGAGCTGCAGAGTCTGCCAGCGCTGTGGTGTGAGATCATCCGGGGTGTGGGCCAATCACCCGTCTCTGTGCGAGTCATGTGACCCAGCCCAGCCCTGTGGTCTGTGTGGACACGCCCCCGACCTTTACTCCCCACAGAACCATGTTACCTGTATCAGCTGCTTCAGGTGCAAAACTCTGCTACACCCTCACACACAGGGTCTTTAGTCTCTCTCTAGTCTCTCTCTCTTCAATCTCTCTGGTCTGAAATCATAAAATTGTAGATGTCTGGGTGAAGCCCAGTCGCTGTATAGAAAGTCTCCTAGATCTCAGAGCTTGTGCATTACTTCTGCCTAAAAGAGTTTATAGTATAGTTGCTGGTGCACAAAGCTCAAGTCTGCATTTATAAACCCAGTCCGACACCGTTTGAGAACAGCTTTATCAAAAGAAACAAAAACTTTAGGAACTGAGGACTCTGTAAACTCAGATCTACTCCAGAGATCGATTGTACACATGTTTAACAGGTCTATTATAAACATTCTGAGTTATTTCTCTTGATTTTAACCCTTGAAATCCTCTGTTTCACAGGAGTTTGCATACAGAGTGCATCATTCAGGCTGGCGAGGCGAGGTTGGGGGCTGAAGCGTATACATGCACCACATGCAGGCCACGGGCGGAACTGCCAACCAGCCCCTTCACCGTCTCCACCACTCCTCCAGTATTATCAGACAAAGATCCGCCCATTTCATCTCATCAACCCTCTCTTCCCAGCTGTCACAAAGACTCTCCCGAAAGCCCTGATTGGATGGACACAACGCAGCCTCTTCCATCGTCATCGCAAGAACCAGAGCAAAGTCTGTGTCGAAAGTATCTCACAGATAGCCCATGTCGAAAAGGTCGGCCTCCCTGTGATATACAGCCATCGGGAGTTTGTGGAGCTGCACCAGAAGCTTCAGGAGTTTTTGAAGCTGAACCAGAGCCTTCAGGAGTTTGTGTAGCTGCATCTGAGGCTTCAGGAGTTTGTGAAGCTGCATCTGAGGCTTCAGGAGTTTGTGTAGCTGCATCTGAGGCTTCAGGAGTTTGTGAAGCTGCATCTGAGGCTTCAGGAGTTTGTGAAGCTGCATCTGAGGCTTCAGGAGTTTGTAAAGCTGCATCTGAGGCTTCAGGAGTAGGTGAAGCTGCATCTGAGGCTTCAGGAGTTTTTAAAGCTGCAGCAGAGGCTTTGGAAATGAAGTGGTGTCCCTCATCGTCGCAAAATCTGCTGGTTGAAGAATCTCAACTCTTGAACAGCCCCCCTCCAGCTTCAGCATGCATTCAAGTGAACAGAAGAGGCAGTCCTTTTGACCCCGATATGGTAGAGTTTGAAGGTAGACTCATCATTTCAGAATCTCCTCCTCAAAGTCCACAAGAAACAGAGAAAACAATTAAAGAAAATCCCACATCACCAACGCTTCCACACAGTCCTAGATCACCTGCTGTTTGGGAAAACTCTGATCCATCCCAAACAAACGTTTCTGATTCTAAACCTCCCAGTCCACTCCCTTCTCACGCAGAGTCCACGGAACATCCATGCAATCCAAACCTCTCTGATCATCCACAAAGTCCAGAGAGGTCTACCATTACGCCAATGGAAGAAGAGATACAAGCTCCTCCAGCAGATATGTCTAAAGAAAACCCTAAAAGCCCAGCTAAAATTGGAACTCCTGTTATACTTATGGAGAATATGGACAATTCTGCAAGCCCCATTTCATCTCCAAAAGACTCCCAATGCAATGAAACGTCAGAACTGGATTCCTCAAAAGCGCATGAAAGCCATACACAAGATTACCTCGCTGTAACAGATCAACAGAGACCTTGCAACGATTCAGGTGAAGAGATGAAACAAGACATCTTACAGCCATTGCAGCTTTGTCCAAGTGCAGAGGAGCGAACAAGTCCTTTAGGTGTAACTTCAGTGGAAGAGGAGGAGAAAATGGAAGTTAGAGACCTGCAGAGATCATTATGTGAAGCTGAAATCCAAATTCAAGGTAGTTCCAGATCTCTGAATGAGCCTCAAAGCCCTGACTCAATAAACTCCTTTAAGATCTGCGAAGAGTCTGATGAAATGCAGCGCTTGACACACTTTTCTACAGCTGAAACAAAACCACAGACTGAAAGCCCTCCTCACAGTCCTGTTGGAAGTGCTTCACAGGAAACACCGCTAGATGAAGGATTATATGAAACTGACCAGGACTGTTGTACACTGGAAAAGGATCTCTCTCCTCCCCCCACACGGTCCAAACTGGGCCGAGCTTCGTTCTCAGCACCATGTAGCCCTACACACTTCCCCAAACAATCGCAATGTAGTTTCTCACTTCCCCCAAGTCCAAAACCGGTTAATTTAACACAGCCGCTGAAACCTTTAGATATCAGAATACCAGAATCCAACCATGTGCGTGTTGATGGATGCGGTGAGGACAACGTGGCATCCCCAAAATCGTCGTTGTGTCCTGATTTGGAAAGCCTAACACTGGAAAAATTGCCTTCTTGCCCAAGCGCGGTGGACCTTTTCAAAATGCCTACACAGGAACTCAATGAACCGCCAGCTCAAAGTAGCGCCAGTCCTGCTAGCCCCCTTGCACCACAAAGCCTTAACATTTCAGCAAAACACAGTAGCCTAACTCTATCACCTTGTGCTGATCGTAACAAAGACGTAACACCACCTGCTAGCCCGGTTCAGAATCTGGTCCAAGCTATTCCCTCAGAAGAAATGCCCGCTAGCCCAATGCAGGCAGTTTCCCCGGCCCCACAGCAAGAAGAAATGGAAGTAAAGTTTGAGCAAACCGCTAAAGAAGCCAGCCCCTCGCTCAGCATTCCCAGCAGCTTAACCCAGACAACAGATTTGCCATTTTTAGCCAAGCCTTCAGATGCAACTCAAAGCTGTTTAGAGGCCCCTACAAGCCCAGAGCCAACACCAGCTAGCTTTAGTCCTCCACACTGTAAATTGCCAGAAGTAATCCCTGATGGCATTTCTCAAAGTGCAGCTGACACAGTCCATAGTCCGCCAAGGTCTAGTCCTGCTGGTCTCGCTAGTCCTGTTAGGTTTTACGAAGGCCCCACACATGCTACTGATCCGCACTCCCCTCACCCAGACCAAAATTTCTTGTTCAAAAGTCCTGGTGCTGAGACGGACGCTACCCTGAGCCTTAATCCTGAAGCGTCCGTTTCAACTCTCAACGCCAACATTTCCACTTCCGCAAGTCTTCAAACCACATCCTCCAAGTCGCTTCCATACGTTTCTAACCTGGACCTTAGCCCGCAGAGACCCGCTAGCCCTTTCTCTACAACGCTATTATCTCACAATCGTTCTCCCAGTTATGTATCTTGTCCAGCTAGTCCACCCCCCTCTCCCCCCCCTCAAGACAAATCTGCTCGTAGTCCGACGCCTCCAAGCCCTTGTGAGAATGTATTTGATGAGGAAGCAAACATTAGTCCTGTCATGAGCCACCTATCCTCCCTTCAACATGAACCCATCCCTCCTCAATATCCACAGCAGGTCTCACCCATCCCTTCGCTCTCCAGATCTAAAGCTAGCTCCTCTGTTGCGGCTAGCCTAGGTCATTCGTCAGTTAGCACAGCCGTCGAAGCAGATAATGGTGCTGATCCCATTTCCATCAAAACTCCAGAGGATGGACTTCCTCTTGTTGATGAGGGATTGGATCTTGAGGCTACTTCCACATCAGGTGAGTTGGAAAATGTAAAGTTTGTACTAATCTCAGATCGAAGCTGATCCAGTAGTGCCCTTGGATTACTTTACTCCTACACAGTACCAGTGTCTGTCTTGTTTGAGGTTCAAGATTCAAACTTCAAACTTTTCAAAGTTGTGATCAGAATTCATGACTGTTATCTGTTCTTTCCAGATGATGTGGTGGAGTATCTGACGGAGAAGGAATTGGAGGATCCCATGGAGATGGAGGAGTCAAAAGAGTTGGAGGAGCTTAAGGAGGTGGAGGAGCCTAAGAAGATGGAGATAGAGGAGCCTATGGACGTGGAGGAGCCTATGGACGTGGAGAAGCCTGAGGAGGTGGAGAAGCCTGAGGAGGTGGAGAAGCCTGAGGAGGTGGAGAAGCCTGAGGAGGTGGAGAAGCCTGAGGAGGTGGAGAAGCCTGAGGAGGTGGAGAAGCCTGAGGAGGTGGAGAAGCCTGAGGAGGTGGAGAAGCCTGAGGAGGTGGAGAAGCCTGAGGAGGTGGAGGAGCCTGAGGAGGTGGAGGAGCCTGAGGAGGTGGAGGAGCCTGAGGAGGTGGAGGAGCCTGAGGAGGTGGAGGAGCCTGAGGAGGCAGCTTTATCCTCACATATCGACTTGGAAGCTGTCCACGTGGAAGAGAGGTGTGTGCTCAAAAATCAGGATCATGACGAGTCTTTAGCGAGCTGTGAGGATAGACTTGAGAGCTTACTCACAGAAGAGTTTTTTCAGAGAACTGAGGAGAGTTCACACACAGCAGAAGAGCTTTCTCAGAAAACCGAGAAGAGCTCACACACAGCAGAAGAGCTTTCTCAGAAAACCGAGAAGAGCTCACACACAGCAGAAGAGCTTTCTCATAGATCTGAGGAGAGCTCACACACAGCAGAAGAGCCTTCCCAGAGAACCGAGGAGTGCTCATACACAGCAGAAGATTTGGAAGAAATGGGAGAAGATAAAACAAATAGAAACCCAGAGCAAAATGACGAGGAGTTAGCAGAGGGGAGTGAGGAGAGTTTGGAACATTTACCAGAGAAAATTGACTCTCAAAGGACTGACAGAACTTCAGAGGGACTAGATATAGAGCTCTCTAAGAGATCCAAGAGTTCGGGAAATACAATAGACATGAATGACTCTCAAAGCACTGACAGAACACCAGAGGTTGTTGAGACAAGTGAGGACACCACGCACGCAAAAGCAGATTATTCGGACGAGGCGATGAACATCCAAAGGACTGCTGGAACACCGGGGCAATCTTGTGAGAAGTTTTCTGTAGATGGAAAAGTTGATGAGTGTATTGAACACCTAAAGACTGAACCCGATCAAGAGGAGCACATCGTTCTTCAGAGGCAGGAGGGAGCAGAGGAGTCCATAGACTTTCTACAGACAGAACAAGAGGAACTTGGTCTACACATGACAGACCAGCTAGAGGAGGAGAAAAACCAGGGGTGTCTAGAGGAAGCTGGTCCAAGTGAAGAAAAGACCACTGCAGAAGACCTTAGCCCTCACAGTTCAGGTACGCACCCCCAAAGCCTTTGATTCTGTCTGGTACATTTACAGTTGTGCTGTATACAATGCCTTGAGTAAGTATTGATACAGTTTGAACTGTTGTACATTGTGTTCGCACTCAAGTAATGGACAACTGTGAAGTGAAAGCATGTTTTTTGAAAATTCATGAAACATACATGATTGTTGATTTTCAAAAAATATAAAATCGAAAAGTTGGGTTTGCACTAATACTTTGGGGAACCCCCATTTGCTGCTGGGGTATGGACTGTACAAGGTTTGCACATCTAATGACTCCTCACATTCCTCTTCATTAACTCATTGCATGCCAGCCTATTTCAGAACAGGTTCTCCCATATTGCCAGCAGTTTCTGATGATTTTTATTTATTTTTCAAGATGCACAGAATATTGTGTACAATGACTATCCAAAACCAGATTCTGAAAAATTCTCAAAAATAATTTTGTTTCTAGCGTTTTTGGTTCCCCTGTAATCCCCAGTTGAGTAGAGGGAAGTTTTACTGAAATCACCAGTCTCAGACAAAAAGCGGAGAAAAAAAGAGGTACAACAAGTGCATCTAGCCGTATTCAAAACATCCAGAGGCAGCGCAGGTGCCACCTGCTGGCTCGATAAAATATGCTCTAAAGCTAATCCCCGTACATATTAGATACAATAGACATCTGGGAACAGGAAAATAGCGGAAAACGCAATTGACGTATTAATGTGTCAGTGGCACACAACGTTACTATTTGCTTTGACGTATTAGGGCGTCAATGGCACACAACGAGTTAAACAATTGTAGATTTATCTTTCCCTGCTCTCTTCTCAAGTCTCAATTTTCTTGCCGACTTCAGCAGCCTTTCCACCCAAATGTGGACATTTTTTTGGCTCCATCCATTTCCAGCTTTTTCTTACAATCTTACCAGTCCCCTGTAGAAGAGAAGCAGCTACATAGCAAGATCCTCCCCCCGCCATATTTGACCCTGGGGGGGATGGTGCGATGAGCAGTGCCCTCCTCAATCTGTTAGTTTAGTTGGACGACTGTGTCTTGTGTTCCCAGTGGTGCCATTATCTTTCCATTTGTAAATAATGGATTGAACAGTGCTTCGTGAGACGTTCAAATCCTGAGAAATCTTGGTATATCTTAATGCTACTTTAAACCTCTCAACAACGTTATTCCTGATCTCTCTGGTGGATTCTTTGGCCTCGGGATGCTGTTTAGTGACCAATAGAGTTATTACAAATGTTTTAATGCACTCAGAAAAAAGCTGTATGAATACTTCTGCAGGACAAACTTTTCACTTACAGCTATGTTAGTACTTTCGATTTATTTATTTATTCATTTATTTGACAGGGACAATGTAGTCATACATAGTTACATTATGAAAATGCAGCTGATGCGACACATACAGAGTGTATAGCTAATGCTAATTTTCAACTCCTGTCCCTGGTTGAGCTTTTCCCTACAGTGCAACACATTATACAGAATGAATAATCGAGAGGCACTGTATGTGCCACACAGTCTACCACACTCTCTGGTCTCCCTTTCTAGTTTCTCTCTGGTCTCTCTCTTGGTTCTTGCTCTCTGTAAATTTTTACTTTAGTAATGTTTTCTTGTTTTTGCAGGAGGAGTGTTGTCGCCAGCTCGGCCAACCCCCCACTCTGTGTCTCCCCCACTCGCCTCACCGTCCTCTGTCTCATCTCCTGCCCCATCATGGCCCTGCAGAACATGTTCTTCAGGCGGCCCCTACTTGCGAACACAAACCCAACAACATATCACCCTGACCCAGGAAGAAGAACCCAGCAATCATGATTCGCAGCCAATCACGTGCCTTCAACAAGAAGAGACAGGATCCACTGACCAACTCGAAAAGCCTCTAAACCATAAAGTCCAATCCTCCAATGTGGGAGACCCAGAAGTCCAATCCTCCAATGTGGGAGACCCAGAAGTCCAATCCTCTTATGCGGCAGACCCAGAAGTCCAGTACTCCAATGAGAGAGACCAAGGAGAGCCCAATCAGAAAGCCATCAGCAAGAAGGAAAATTTGGAAAAAGCCACTGAAAACGAGTTCAGCAATCGCGATTTTGAAATGACCACTCAGGAAGACAAGCTTTTAAAAGATTCTGACAATTCCTGTTCAACCGACCAATCACAGAGCTTGTTTACAGTGCAGGCCTCTGGAGACGACCAGTTAAAGACTTTGGAAGATACAGAAATGGTGAGTGAGAATGCAATAGAAACCAAAGTGGTACCAATAATGGCCGGCGACCGGGGTGGCGACCGAGGCAACGAGTCTGACGAAAGCGGTTTAGAAGCAGAGTTTGAGATAATTCAATGTGAAGAGGTCCTTAGAATTCAAGAGGAAATGTTGCAGCAACAGTTTGTGTGGTCCAAAGAGACTGAGGTTTGTGCTGGAGACCAGATGAGAACTGAGACTAGTGTAGTCGACCAATCGGAGGCCATGGAGAAAAATATGGTGGATCACCAAAAGACGCAAGAAAGGTCGTTATTTGGTTCGGCTGTTGAGGAGACCTGTGCTGGAGACCAGATGGAGACTGAGGTTTCTGCTGGAGACCAGATGAGGACTGAGGTCTCTGCTGGAGACCAGATGAGGACTGAGGTCTCTGCTGGAGACCAGATGAGGACTGAGGTCTCTGCTGGAGACCAGATGAGGACTGAGGTCTCTGCTGGAGACCAGATGAGGACTGAGGTCTCTGCTGGAGACCAGATGAGGACTGAGGTCTCTGCTGGAGACCAGATGAGGACTGAGGTCTCTGCTGGAGACCAGATGAGGACTGAGGTCTCTGCTGAAGACCAGATAAGAACTGAGGTCTCTGCTGAAGACCAGATAAGAACTGAGGTCTCTGCTGAAGACCAGATAAGAACTGAGGTCTCTGCTGAAGACCAGATAAGAACTGAGGTCTCTGCTGAAGACCAGATAAGAACTGAGGTCTCTGCTGAAGACCAGATAAGAACTGAGGTCTCTGTACTCAGCTGGTCTTCAGCAGAGTCGTGTGCCGGAGACCAGATGAGGACTGAGGTCTCTGCTGGAGACCAGATAAGAACTGAGGTCTCTGCTGAAGACCAGATAAGAACTGAGGTCTCTGTACTCAGCTGGTCTTCAGCAGAGTCGTGTGCTGGAGACCAGATGAGGACTGAGGTCTCTGCTGGAGACCAGATGAGGACTGAGGTCTCTGCTGGAGACCAGATGAGGACTGAGTACTCTGCTGGAGACCAGATGAGGACTGAGGTCTCTGCTGGAGACCAGATGAGTACAGAGGTCTCTGCTGGAGACCAGATGGGAACTGAGGTCTCTGCTGGAGACCAGATGGGAACTGAGGTCTCTGCTGGAGACCAGATGGGAACTGAGGTCTCTGCTGGAGACCAGATGAGTACAGAGGTCTCTGCTGGAGACCAGATTGGAACTGAGGTCTCTGCTGGAGACCAGATTGGAACTGAGGTCTCTGCTGGAGACCAGATTGGAACTGAGGTCTCCGCTGGAGATCAGATGGGGACAGAGGCGTGTGCCGGAGACCAGATGAGGACTGAGGTCTCTGCAGAAGGCCATTTGAGGACTGGGGTCTCTGCTGGAGACCAGAAAGAGACTGAGGTCTCTGCCGGAGACCAGAAAGAGACTGAGCTCTCTGCCGGAGACCAGATCGAGACTGAGGTCTCTGCCGGAGACCAGATCGAGACTGAGGTCTCTGCCGGAGACCAGATCGAGACTGAGGTCTCTGCCGGAGACCAGATCGAGACTGAGGTCTCTGCCGGAGACCAGATCGAGACTGAGGTCTCTGCCGGAGACCAGATCGAGACTGAGGTCTCTGCCGGAGACCAGATCGAGACTGAGGTCTCTGCCGGAGACCAGCTGGGTGCTGAGGTCTGTGCCGGAGACCAGCTGGGTGCTGAGGTCTGTGCCGGAGACCAGCTGGGTGCTGAGGTCTGTGCTGAGGTCTGTGCCGGAGACCAGCTGGGTGCTGAGGTCTGTGCCGGAGACCAGCTGGGTGCTGAGGTCTGTGCCGGAGACCAGCTGGGGGCTGAGGTCTGTGCCGGAGACCAGCTGGGTGCTGAGGAGATCCCTGGCCTTAAGGAAGACCATATGGAGGCGACCAAGAGCTTGGACCGGTCTGAGGGAGGGGACAAAACAAAGAGTTTGATCGCAGCGAAAAGGCCAGGAAACGAGCAGGAAGAGGCAGAATTGATTCAACAGCACAGAGAAAACGTGGAGGAAACGGTCAATCAGTCAAGAGCGGTTTTGTTGGAAGAGGAGGTGGGGGAGAAAGCTGCAGTTGACCAGTCAGAGGCCGCGGAGAACCAGGATGCTGAAGACAATATGGAGGACCCCCAGACGTGTGAGGAGTCCCGGGACCCAGAGGTGAGCCTTGTTCTAACTGCGTCCAACCGATTGATTGACTGATCCCTTATGTTATGTCTTATACAGGAGCAGTCGTACAAAGAGGGCTCAGACTCGGAACCGGAGGATCCCGTGAGTCCGGTCTTGGACCTGGATGCGGGTCTGGACCTGGAGGTGATGGAGCTGATGTCTTCTGCTCTGTCGGGCCCTGTGCTGCCAGAGCCTCGGAGGGGAAAGGGCTGCTCAGCTCTGCGTACACTGCACTCGGGCTGTCGACCCGAACATGACCTCACAACACGCCTTAGACATTCCCCCTTCTCTGCTGAAGCCTCCCCCGAAAACTCTCCCACCCCCCTGTCCCCGATGACCCCTCCCTTTCGACGGTCCTCTGAGAGCCCGCCCATGACCCTGGTGAGTCCCATCAATGTTTGTTTGAAACTAAAGCTGGTGTACGTAACTTTCAGACTACAATAAAATTCTGTAATAAATGTCTCTAGTCACTCTATTTGTTAACATGCACAAGATACAAAAACAATTTCACAGGAAAATATGATAAGAGAACAGTCAATGACACACACTTACATTTAGTGAGTGTAACGTGTGGTCCCCTCCTCAGGTCGCCCCCACTGTCATTCCTCTCACCCCTAAGATTGGCATGGGCAAACCCGCCATCACCAAGAGGAAGTTCTCCCCTGGGCGAGCACGTGCACGGCAGGTACGACTGAGGCCACAGCTGCCTTGAGGCAGACACACCTGCTGTGGGTGGTAGCTGTGGATACGTTTTTTAATCCGTATGGTCTCTCCTGGTCTCTCTCTGGTCCCCCTCTGGTCTCCCTCTATGGTCTCGCTTTGGTCACTGAAGGGTCACTAACATCTGCTCTCGTGCTCAGTGTTCTTGGTGGAGCAGCCGGAGAGCAGTCAGCCCGCCTTCCTCCTCCCAGGACTCAAACGACGGCTGGGAGAGTCCGAAACCACGGTCCCAGGACTCGCCTCTGTGGGGTGCCAAGACGGTGAGAACACTCTACACTCTGTGGCTGATAGAACTGTTCGAACTGGACATGACAGAAGGAAAGCAGACAGAAGAGCTGTTCTAACTGGACACGTTTGAAGCTGACAGAAGAGCTGCACGTAATGGCAGTTATGGTGTTATGTGCTCAGGGCCGGGGCTCGGGGTTTCCAGGCCGCAGGAGGTCCAGAGGAGGAGGCATTGGGTCGAGAGGAGGACGAGGTCGGAGCCGTCTGAAGACTCAGGACAGCCTGAGCGTTTCCCCTGGAGTAAGTGCTGCGCACCTCCCAAGAGCCTCTAGGACCTGGAGGATCATCTCCAGGTTGTACTCAAGTGGGAACCATAGACTGTATTAAGACTGGACTGCAAGTGTAACCAATGGGGGACCGGGCCTTCGAGGCTGCTGCTCCCCGTCTGTGGAACGCCCTCCCAGACCACCTCAGGGCCCCACAGACGGTGGAAGCTTTTAAAAAGGGACTCAAAACCCATCTTTCTACTAAAGCGTACTGCTAATTCTTTTATAGTCTTTTATCTGATTTTATGTGTTTTATTTATGCTCCTGTTTGTAGCACTTTGAGATTTGGTGTCAAATATAAAGTGCATTATAAATAAAATTTATTATTATTATTATTATCACCATAGTATTGGCTTTAATGCTGGCCAATTTCCATATATGGGTATTTGTTCTGACGACGTTAGCAATACGTCTGCCCCTGTTATGACGTGAAGCTAAGATGGTTGCTACTGTAAGCTGGAGTTTCCCCTGTGAAAATGGCTCCTGATTGGTCAATCCTTAAATGGCTCATATCTTACAAAGGCAATATCACAATATATACACCAGGATCACAAAGAGCACTAAACTATGGATTTAAATGGTGAGTGTGACACAAACGGTTACTGAGCTAGAGGAGTTTATTTTTACATGTTATTCAAAAGGAGCCAGAGAGAGATTGAGCCAAACTTATCCATGAGCATTTCTTGATTTGGGCTTAGCATTGTTGATCTGTATACAGTCTGGTAAAAACAACCAATATTTAGCCTTGTTGTCTCTGGATGCAGGAGTTCGTTTTAAAGCTTGTTTGTGTGTTTCAGGGTGGTTACATGGAGTCGTTCCAGATCAGAGATGAGGAGGACAGCTCCATGCACAACACTGTGGTCATGTTCTCCACCTCGGACCACTTCACCCTCAAACAGGTGACCCAGCCCCCCTTCTGTGTTCAGTGTTGTTTGTCGAGACCCAGACCCCACCAGTGTTTAACGCCTGTTCTTCTCTGCAGGACATGTGTGTGGTCTGTGGCAGCTTTGGTCAGGGGAAGGAGGGCCGTCTGTTGGCCTGTGCTCAGTGTGGACAGTGTTATCACCCATTTTGCGTCAATGTGAAGGTCAGTGCTCCCCTCACCCCTCTGGGTCATATGGGTTCATGTGAGCTCAGCTCTACCTCTCTCACAGGTGACCCGTGTGATCCTGACCAAAGGGTGGCGCTGTCTGGAGTGCACTGTGTGTGAGGCATGTGGCCAGGCCAGCGACCCGGGACGCCTGCTGCTGTGTGACGACTGTGACATCAGCTTTCACACATACTGCCTTGACCCACCCCTGCTCACCGTGCCCAAAGGGGCATGGAAGTGCCGATGGTGAGGAAGGGAGGTAGGGAGGGAGGGAGTGGATAGGAAGGAGAGTGTATATAGGGAAGATAGGGTAGAGAGGGGAGGGAGATAGAGGAGGATTGCCGTTGTGTTGTGTGTGTTTGTGTGTAACGCTGTCGTGTTTCTACAGGTGTGTGTGGTGTGTCCAGTGTGGATCTGGCTCTCCTGGTCTTCACTGTGATTGGATGAATAACTACAGCCTATGTGGCCCATGCAGTAGCCTGAGCCACTGTCCCCTGTGTCAGAGAGGGTATTCCCAGGAAGACCTGATTCTGCAGTGCCAGCAGTGTGACCGGTGAGGGACCGACCAGAAGGAGAGAACAGAGAAAGATCAGTCTTTCATACTTGCAGTATGAGCAGAAAATTAGCTCAAGAAATAGTATTTATTAGCTCAAGAAATAGTATTTATTAGCTCAAGAAATAGTATTTATAATTTATTCATTTAATTATAGTCTCTGATTGAACTATTGATGCGGCCTGTTAGAAGTTTCAGCCTCTCCTGTTTTAGGCGATCACAGCTCCAAATCACAGTTGCAAGAAATGCTCAGAAAACAACTGTCGATGGGACAAGGGAAAACGACTGCAGGGACAAAAGATGAGAACAGGTCTTCAGACTACACCTGTCACATCTTTAGATCAACTTTTACAAAGTGAAAAAGAGAAGACCACCCTCACTAAGCCAATCAGCTCTTAGCCAAAGAGTCAGTCAGTGTCTCTCAGGGCTCTTTCTGACACTCGATCGAAGGTAACCCTGGTGTTTGTGCAGATGGGTCCATGCCCTGTGTCATGGTCTTATGTGTGAGGAGGAGGTGGAGGCTGCAGCTGATGAGGGCTTTGACTGTTCGCTCTGTAAGAACCACGGCAAGACCACATATGGTGAGATCTCTGTAGAAGCACAGGCCTAAAGGTACCCCTCTCCCTACTAAATCTCATATCCCCGTTTCTGCAGCCCGCTCTGATAGCCTGGACTCTCCGTACATGGCCCAGATCATCTCCAGGTGCAGAGAGCCAGGTCAGTGCCACAACTGTGACTTGACAAGGGGTGGGCAATATCTCAATATTTATGATATTTCTCAATATTTGAAAACTCGTCGTGAATTTTGACATAATGTATATATTGGCAAGGCAAGTTTATTTGTATAGCACAATTCATACAGAAGGCAACTCAAAGTGCTGAACAAGATAGCATTAAAATCATAAATAATCACAGGACATTAAAAAGAAAGATAAAAACATAAAATCCCTCAGTTGTATGCACAGCTAAACAGAACTGTTTTTAACCTGGTTTTTAACATTGTCAGAGAGGAGGCCTGTCTCACATCTTCAGGAAGACAAGATATATTGACACAACGTGTATATTTCACTGCACGGTGGCACGGTGGCTGAGTGGATAGCACTCTCGCCTCTTAGCAAGAAGGTCCTGGGTTCGAATCCCGGTTGGACCAGGGCCTTTCTGAGTGGAGTTTGCATGTTCTCCCCGTGTCTGCGTAGGTTTCCTCCGGGTGCTCCGGTTTCCCCTACCACTAAAATATGTACAATAGGTCTGGCATGTGCCTCCTGTACTGGCACCCCCACTCCCAAAAATCACAATTGTAAACCGCTTTGAGACTCCGATGTGCAGTGAAAAGGCGGTATATAAATAAAGATTACTTACTACTACTTACTACTACCACAGGCTTGTTTGCCTTCTCTTTGCTGTGTTAGTGTGTTCGCCCCCGCCTCTTTGTTACCCTCTTCTTGCGCGTTGTCTCAACATGGCCGACTGTATAAAGTTCTACTGAAGACTTCAGAATTAGTTCTGAGCAACTTCAGAATCATGTTTATCACATTGTGTTGTGTAGTTGTATCACAGTCCGATGTTGTGTTGTTGTGCAGAGCTGAAGACCTACACTCAGGACGGTGTGTGTCTGACAGAGTCCGGTCTGTCGCATCTTCAGGCTCTAGTGGAGCCGCTGACCTCACCACGCCGCTACCGCAGGTCAGTCCCAGAGGGTTTGGACACTTTTGGCCCACACGGTCTCTCACAAGTCAAATTTTTTCAGTGAGGGGGGCAGTCCCCGGACTCACTTTCATGCAGAGCTGATCTTACTTGGGATGGGGTGACCCTCTTGAACACACCTCCATCTGTCTAGCTGTTTATAAGGAACTATTTTTTTTTTCATTAAATTTTTTTGATAAATCAAACTGAAAGTGAAGCTTTAGCGCATGTAATTCCAAGAGTTCAAAAAAGGTCACATGGAGCCTGTCTATATAACCCACACAGGTCACATGGTGCAGGTCTATATTGTCCACACAGGTCGCATGGTGCTGGTCTATATTGCCCACACCAGTCACATAGTGCAGGTCCAAATTGTCCCCACAGGTCACATGGTGCTTGTCTTTATTGCCCACACATGTCACATTTTACTTTTCAGGAACAAGCCAAAACTGAAGTTGCGGATAATCAACCAGAACAGTGTTTCAGTGCTGCAGACCCCAGAGACCCCCACAGAGCCCGAGCCCCCCCGAGGTGAGACGAGCAGAACAAGAATGCTGTCTGGGACAGGACTGCTGTCTGGACAGAAATAAAAGCTTTTTTTGTGCAGCAGATCTGGACTGTGAGATGAAGTCCGACTCGAGTCCAGAGCGAGATCTGAATCTTGGAGGTTATGGTCTCAAAGAGACTACAGAAGAGAAGAAGAGGAAGAGGAAGCCTTACAGACCTGGTAACTCAGTCACAGACCCATATACACAATCGGAACTGTCTCTCTTTCTCAATCTCACACACACACTCTGACCTGTCTCTCTCTCTCAGGGATCGGAGGCTTCATGGTTCGCCAGCGCGGAGGTAAAGGTCCGAGCAGAATCAAACTATGTCGAAGCGACTCCACAGACGTGTACCCAGGACGAGACGACGGTAACAGCACCTATGGCTCACATGGTTAAAGCTGGGACATGTAACTTAAACCTCATACACAGGGTTAAACCTGGGGGATGTCACTTTGCTCTCATACACAGGGTTAAACTCTACTCTCATAAATAACACTGATTGTGTGTGTGTTTGAGTGTGTGTCAGCCCTAAGATGCATCACCGTGTGCGTCATCACTAGTTAGTTTCTGAAATAGTAATTGATTAATTAATCTAAGCCTCATGAAGTAATCGGATTACTACAGACGGAGACCTGGTGGACACACCCACAGACCCCAATAACGACAAAGTGAAAAAGAGATACAGGAAGAAGAGGACCAAGCTTGAGGAGACCTTCCCTTCTTATCTACAGGTCTGAGTTAGCTCTAATCAGTCTGTGTGTGTCAGCTGTATGCTGAGCCTGTGTGAATCAGCTCTAATTTCGGTCTCCAGGAGGCGTTCTTTGGCCGTGATCTTCTGGACCGAAGCCGTCTAATTGACAGGAGGACAGGACAGGAGGCGGCAGGTCTCAGCCAATCAGGAACCGTATCTACGAAAGGCTCCGTCCCCGTGCCGTTGGGCCGTGCACTCCAGAAGCGTAAGTCTCAGCTCTGTGTGTCAGCTGTAGTGCATCCTGGTTCATCTCATGCATTGGTGTTTGTTTTACCACATTCAGCTGTGTCAGAGGAGATGCTGGATCTGTCTGATGTTCTCACAGAGCCACACATCATGGGACCTACAGGTACCACCTCATCACACAGGTCCCACCACATCACACAGGTCCCACCTCATCACACGGGTACCACCACATCGCACAGGTCCCACCTCATCACACGGGTACCACCACATCGCACAGGTCCCACCTCATCACACAGGTCCCACCTCATCACACAGGTCCCACCTCATCACACAGGTACCACCTCATCACACAGGTACCACCTCATCACACAGGTACCACCACATCACACAGGTACCACCACATCACACAGGTACCACCTCATCACACAGGTACCACCACATCACACAGGTACCACCACATCACACAGGTACCACCACATCACACAGGTACCACCACAGTTCAGTTCACTCCTCATATATGGATGTGTCCTAACAACACCAAACTGTTCAGACATGTGGCTCATGCCCTGCTTAATGAGATTATCATACTGCTAACTTTAAAGCTGGGGTACATAACTTTCAGAACTCACCTGTATTATTGGCCCAAGACTTTCTGTTGGACGAACTAGAAATTAGACTAAAGTTACATACCCCAGCTTTAATGAACGTGACATGACTCTGTGCCAGTGGATTTTATTTGACCTCACTGTGACCTTTAGACTCTCGGTCAATCTCAAAGACCTCTGACCTCCACACTCTAGGTGTGTCCAAATTTATAGGCAGTGTCCCTCCTCTGGTGCTCTGAAGGAAGGTACCCTAAGACCCACAATGAGGCACAAAGTGGGGTAGACGGTGAAACCAAAAGTGAATTTGGACACCTGCCCTCGTGCCCCCAGACCCAGGCGGAAGTGACGTCACAAAACTGTGGACGCTGCCTAAGAATTTGGACACACCTTCTGACCTCCGGTTTAGTCTTCTCTGTCCTTCCTGCAGTCTTGTCTCCTCCTATTTCTGCTCTCACTCCCCTCCTCTCCTTCTTTCACTCTTTCCTTCGGTTTCTCCTCTCACTCTTCTTCCTCCTCTCATTCCTATCGTTTCCTCTTCTTACTCCTCTTGTCTCCAGCTCTTTCTCCTCACTCTCCTTGAGTCCTCTTCCTCCTCTCACTACTCCTCTTGTATGCTCAGCCGTTCTCCCCTCTGGGTCTGTGGCCTCCTGCAAGACACAGCGGTCAGGACAGGAGGAGCCTCTGGACGCCATCCTCAGCCCAGAACTGGACAAGATGGTGACAGACGGTGAGATCAATTTTGCTCTGCCCACTCTCTGACCTCACAAAGAGTCAAAGAGCAGGTTGGAACTGTCATGTTGACTCTAACCTTGGTCTCATCCTGGTCTCTGTGCAGGTGCCATCCTCAGTAAACTCTACAAGATTCCTGGTGCGTGTCCACGTTTCAGCTTTAGTCTGCACTGATTGCTCATGTGTGAGTCTAATGGATGTTTTTTTCCCCCCTCAGAGCTTGAGGGAAAAGACGTGGAGGAGCTGTTCACTGCTGTTCTCAGTCCGAATCACAGCCAATCAGAGGCTTCGAGCAGCGGCAAGCCCCTCCCCCGTGCTTCAGGTAACTACATCAGCCCTGAGCCCAAAGAGGAAAATAGTGACTCACCGGGCTCTTTCTTACACGTATTTAAAAGATGACATGTTTACTCAAACAAAGGCACCCTGTTGTTGTGTACCCAGCTTTAAACATGTGTTATTTAGACTTAAGTTACATACCCTAACTTAAAGGAGCAATATGTAAAAATCTGGCCAAAAGTGGTACTGCAGTCACAGTCAATATTTTGTAGTCCTCTCCCACTCTCCCTGACTCAGGTTGCCAGATTCACACCAAATCCAGCAGCAAACACAGGGAATTATGTTATCAGTTGTTTGTCCGTCTCCATTCACATTGCCATGACAGCCGTGCTAATGCTGAATGAATGTTTTGATTAATGTTTTTATTATTATTATTATTTGGACATTTGAGATAAAAAACAAAAACAAAATAAAAGCAATGTAATTATACATAGTTTATGCAAAATAAATAAGCAATTGATGTCCAAAATAGGAGTGGGAAGAATGGATGTTGGAACGTATTTCTTCAGTGTATCAACATCAGGGTTTGCTCAAGAGGATATCACCTTTCAATTCTATTTATTCCCTATTTTTTAGATAAACATGTAAAAGTCCCACATCAAAAAGAGACTAACATTATTTGAATTGGGATACATGTGGTCTTAAATGATTATTTTTACAATTAAGCTATAATCTGCAAAAAAAACGTCTTGACCTTCATCTTCACCGTTTTTAGAGCAATCTGTCATAGAATGTGATAACATGCAATAAATACAAAAAGACATAGCCCGGGATCGAACCCGGGTTCCTGCATCGTAAGCGCACAGCTTAGACCACTAGACCACCGATTCACACAAATGAGACACTGTGAAGAACGGACTCAAGCTAGAAAATTCTGCATCACACGTGAACTTTTATCAGCTGTCTCAATTGTTCAAAGGCATCCCGATATAAATCCTCGTTTTAGTCTTTCTTTTGTCATTAATGATTTGAGAGTCATAACAAGACCTTTTTTAGTTCTGCGCCACATGTTATTTTACCACTGAGATTAATGAGCCGCGCGGAGTTCTGGCAACCCGATCACGGACTTACATAACACTTCCTGATTGGCGAAACGGCGGAGGGTAGGACATCAAAATCAAAACAATAACAACTTTTACGGGTCGTAAAACTAATTTTGATAATCAAATATCTCGGCTGAACTACTGTTATCAGTTAAAGATGAATTCGAAAAGAGTATGATTTAATAACGCCTTTTGAAATATTCGGGTCATTCAATGATGACTTGACATGCAAATATTACATATTGCTCCTTTAAAACTGTTGTGTGTCCAGGTGAACAGCGCCTCCCTCTGGTCAATGGTCTCATGAGCTCCGCCCACTTCTCAGCTCCCACGCTGCCGCTGGGCCCTCAGGCCACGCCTCACTTCAGGATGGCTCCTCCCCCTCACTCAGGCCACACCCCTCTCCCTCCAGGCCCCACCCACGCCCTGCAGTCGTCCAATCAAACGCAGTCTCCAGCGGAGGAGCAGGATGTCTTGTCCACGGCTCAGAGGGGGATGTTGAAGTGGGAGAAAGAAGAACCTCTGGGAGAACTGGCCACAGTTGCCCCAGTCCTGTATGTCAACGTCAAGTTCCCCCAGCTGAAGGAGCAGTATCCAGGTAACCCAAACCCCCCAATAAAAGATCCACAGGTTTGGGTCTTTTATTGGGGTTCAGACTTGTTCCGTAAAGGGCCCCTACTTCTTTATGAATTGAAACCTGCAAGTTTGAAATGGGCAAAACCAGGTCCTCCAGCACATCCCCATAGATCTCCATGGTTCTGAAGGTCACAAAGGGGCCGGATGTTAGGGGGATTCAGGATTCTCAGGACCACACTTTGAGAAGCTTTCATCTCGTCTGTGTTTGCAGACTGGCCGTCCAGGATGAAGCAGATCGCCAAACAGTGGAGGAAGGCCAGCTCCCAAGACCGAGCCCCCTTTGTGGTCAGCCCCAACTACACACACATGTACACAGACATGTACACACGCAGACTCACACACCAACAGACACAAAAGGTGAAGGTCATGTCACATGAAGTTCATGTTTTTATCGAATTTCAGCAAAAGGCTCGAGATAATCGAGCAGCTCAGAGGATCCACAAAGTGCAGCTCCCTCCTGACCCACTCAAACGCCTGGTCCCGCCCCCTCCAGCAAGCTATGATCCCGTTGCCATGGAGACTGATCCGGCCTTTAGGGACCGACCCCGCGAGACCGAGCAGGAGCAGGAATGGAAGCTGCGGCAGGTGAGAGAAATCTTAGCTGTTCGATCAGAGGCGGCCATTTTAACTGTCACCAAGACATCCGTGTTTGAGACGCAAGGGAAACTGACCGGTTTGCTTTAGTCCTGCTTTAGTCCGGTTTTAGTCAGGGCTTTGTCTTGTTACACATAGATTCTAGGGCTGGGCAATAAATCAAATGTAGGCAATTAATCGTTTTTTGAAAAATAATACTTGCAATATCAGCAGTCTGTAAAATACTTTTATAATACATATTGGGGGAAACAAATTAAAAATAGTTTTTAAACTTGAATATTTAGTGGAAAGGTCAAAACAAAAAATTAAGGGTAAAGTTATGGAAGATTTTTTGTGTCATCAGATTTTGAATTTTTTTTAGCTTGAATTTTTCCGTTTGAAATTTTTAACCCTGAAAAAGCATGTTTTAATATTGACAGCAACTGGTCAGAACACCGGATGTGTCATGTGCATTTTTCACCTTTGAATTTTTTCTCGTTGAATTTAACATTATGAAATTGACAATCAGTGACTGAAATTCACAGAAAAAAATATTCAACATGTTTAAAACATTCAAATAGATGAATTCAGGTCAATTTAAAATTCAATTTCTGATGGAACAAATAATCCGTCTATTTTTTTTTCATTGAAAAAAAATATATTGAATATTTTGAAGGTGATCACATTGAAATTTGTAACTTGAATTTTTAGTGATTGAAATGCAAAGATAAAAATATTCAAAAATGCTTTTTCAGGGTAAAACATTTCAAATGGAAAAATTCAAGCTAAAAAAAATTCTAAATCTGACACAAAAAATCTTCCATATAAAGTATGTCTTTGGTGACTTTAATGAAAATCGATTTAAAATCAAAATCGTCCAAAGCAGGAAATAAAATGAAGATTTTACTTTTTGCCGTAATGCCCAGCCCTAATAGACGCTAACATTATGCTGGTAGACTCCAATGTCAGTAATCTGGGTAAAAATAGCCATAAGCTTCAGCTGCTGCTTCCTTAGAGAAGGGGAGAAGATCAATCATACAGGCGAGTAGGAACCTCTTGTGGAGCAAGAGGAGTGGTGTGGAGAGGGAAGTCTCAGTTGAATGCTGGTTCAGCCCTATCCCAGTCCTTGTCTTAGTCCTTGTCTTAGTCCTTGTCTTAGTCCTTGTCTTAGTCCTTGTCTTAGTCCTTGTCTTAGTCCTTGTCTTGTCTCAGTCCTTGTCTCAGTCCTTGTCTCAGTCCTTGTCTCAGTCCTTGTCTCAGTCCTTGTCTCAGTCCTTGTCTCAGTCCTTGTCTCAGTCCTTGTCTCAGTCCTTGTCTCAGTCCTGTCTCAGTCCTGTCTCAGTCTGTTTGGACTGGCTCGGCTGTGGTCGGTTTCCCCTGGTCGCTCAGCACCATCCTCAGCCGTGTTGTGTGGAGTGTGTGTGTCTCATTTGCATATTCTGCACATTCCTCATGATCATTTGAATATTAACGATGTGCATGCGGTCTCACTAATGTCTCTAACTGTCATTGAAAAGGGAGAGGTAAATGAGAGATGGGGCTCCGGGCTAAAAACACCATCACATAAAGATTGTCCCTTCCAGGCGTCTGTAGCAGGAGCAGAGCCTCTGGTAAGCCCTCCACACATGAAGACTTCTGTGTCCAATGCCCTGAGCGCCACCTGCAGACCGGGAGAGGCACTCCAGCCACCCTGGAGCCTGCTCCGCTCCACTGTGGTTGCCATCTATTACACCAAAACAAGTACACCTAAACCAGCAGATAAACACGATCAGACAGGGGGAGAGAGACCAGATAGGGGGAAGGGGAGAGAGACCAGATAGGGGGAAGGGGAGAGAGACCAGAGAGGGGGAAGGGGAGAGAGACCAGAGAGGGGGAAGGGGAGAGAGACCAGAGAGAGAGAGAAGGGCAGAGAGGCCAGAGGGGCCAGAGGGAGAAAAGGGGAGAGAAGGGGAGAGAGGCCAGACGGAGAGAAGGGGAGAGAGGCCAGACGGAGAGAAGGGGAGAGAGGCCAGACGGAGAGAAGGGGAGAGAGGCCAGAGGGAGAGAGGCCAGAGGGAGAGAGGCCAGAGGGAGAGAGGCCAGAGGGAGAGAGGCCAGAGGGAGAGAGGCCAGAGGGAGAGAGGCCAGAGGGAGAGAGGCCAGAGGGAGAGAGGCCAGAGGGAGAGAGGCCAGAGGGAGAGAGGCCAGAGGGAGAGAGGCCAGAGGGAGAGAGGCCAGAGGGAGACCTGAGAGCAGGAAGTAGTGTTTATCTACAACACACTAGTATTGTCTCTTCAGTGTGTTTAAAGTGTCATTATTTACATCATTGGTTGAATCGATTTGGAGGAGCTCAGATCGTTGGACTCAGAACTCTTAAAAACAAACCGTGGCCCAGCGTTGCTGTCTGCTGCTGCGTCTGTCTTTGAACTGTTTTCCAATGAGTTTTAAGAATTTTTAGGATGAATCAGGTGAGAGAATGAGACATCCCTGCCCCCGCTAGATCGCATCTGCACCCATACAGGCCCCACGAAGAGGCAGCACTGGTCCATATGCATGTTCACACACACACACACAGCTGATAGAAGAGCTGTTTAACTAGACACAACTGAATCTTATGGAAGAACTCTTAAAATTTACTCAACTGTGGAGGCATATGTGGATCCTGTGGATGTAATGGCCCAGTGCTGTTTCTCCCCCTGCTGGTTACTGCATGTCACTGCATGCTCCATCCTCAGAATCAGGGACAGAGAGCATCCTCACCATGTGACCGCTCCATACAACTCTGGGATGCAAACCACAGGACCACGCACACAGAGACCCCGACCCCTCCCCCATGTTCCTTCTGCAGCTATGAGCCGCCTTATGGTGCATTCAGACCGCAAACGCTCAAACGCTGAAGCCCCGCTCACCAGATGCACGTTCTCTAGTTTTCAGACGCAGAGGACTTCACACCAGAACATCCTGACCAGCCCCGGAAGCGCCGGAAGTAGCCGGCCGGCTCTAATGCTAACAGAGCTATGCAAGCGGCTTCTTGTGTACAGATCTTCTCCAATATGCAGCTTTGCAGCGTGTCTTTGCTCAGAGACCTTCCACGGGCTTTATATAACAGTAGTATGTGTTCACGGAGGTGCGCCATACGTTTTTTGTATTATTAAACGGTGTTTCCGCATCGGCGAACACACTCAAAGCAGTTGCATAAAGTCATGGGAGCATGACAACGCATATATTCACAATAGGGGTGGGAACCTAAGGGTACCTCACGATACAAAGCTCACGATAACGATATCACGATAAGGATTTTATCACGATATGACGATTATCGATATATTGGTCAGAAATATACCAATTTATGGCATAAATAAAAGAGAAAATACACTTCATTTCATGATAAATGGAATGGAGATTTGTAATGTAGCTATATATTAAGTATTGATACCGATTTAAAAAAAATAATTTGTAAAAAAATTAAATTGATATCGATACTTAATAATCGAATCACGGGAGAAAGTATTGCGATATATCGATATATCGTCACACCCTAATTCACAAGCACACAGTCCCCCATTGTCAACCCTGGTTTGAGTTCTGGTGAAGCCTGGTGTGGGTCCTGTTTTGGCTGTTTACGAGTATTTTCAGTCTACTCGCTCAGTCCGCTAATGTCCCCGTGACCACTTTGCGGCTCTCTGATTGGTCGCTGCACGAACGTCCCAAGGAAAGGATGAGCAGAATCCAGCTCCTGTGGGTGTCCATTTTCCGCTCCTGCTCCTCCCCTTTGACTTTCCCGCCAAGTCCGTGCGTCTCTACTGAGCGGTCCATGCGTTGTGACGCTCGAACGCAGGTCACCATTGACTTTGCATTGAAAGCAGACGCATGATCTGGTCTGAACGCGGCATTACAGCTTCCTCAGCTCTGAAAGTGTTCAAATGCCACAGTAATTCTGAGCCTGGGTCCAGTCCGTGATCTTGGTTCATAGGTTCATACACTGGTCCCTCGCTGTAAGAGACCTTACAGCGTGCATTTCATGTGCCATGTTTATAACATGACACTTGCATTTTATTTAAAGTCACCCTGAAAGCACTTATAATGAGAGAGCCAAACTACAGGGCCTCAGCGTCACAAAGAGTCCACTCACAATATTATCAGGACCTTCCCTTGCCCCTCCTGTCCAAATGTGTGTGCGTGGTCCTTCCCTATGCTCCTCCCACTCCTCCTTCTCTCCCCTCCCTCCTCTTCCTCCTCCTTCTCCTCACCATTTTTCTGCGTTTACAGCTCATGCGACACAAGAGCAAACAGCAGGCCAAGATCGAAGCCACGCAGAAACTGGAGCAAGTGAAGAACGAACAGCTCATGCAACAACGTCAGCAGCAGCTCCACAGCTCACAACGGCTCTGCGGAGGCGTGTCTCCGGTATGACTGTCCAGAGAAGGAGAGACCATTCCTAAGTTATCAGGACAACCAAAGTCCCCAGATATCCTTGTAGGACGTCCTGCTTTGTCCTTCATTCCAGTCGTAAATAAGTGCTTACCCATGAGCAATCTGTCTGAATCACATGTATTCTCAGTGGGGTTTAGTTTACTCTTTATTTGAAAGGGGCCGTGCAGACCAACATTAATGTCAAAGACAGATGTTTTCTGCACCAGATCCTAGCTACACACCTAATTTCCATCTGTCCCCCCTTGTAAAGATGTTGTGGGACGTTTACAGCTCTTTGATCCTGGCCAGAGTCCCCAGTGTCTCATGTGGTCAATGTTCTCCTGAAGTTACATTCAGGTCATTGACTATCTGCAGTTTAAAACCACCTAGTGTGTCCCAGAGACGACAACACAGACCTACTTCTTTAGCATGTAGGGACTAAAGAGGTCCCAAGCTCAGGCTTCAACTCAGGGCTATAGGGTCAGAGACAGTTTCAAATCTTTACACACTTCGCAACGACTTTTACACTTTCTGTAGGGACAATGACTTATGAACGAATAATGAATATAACTGCGGTTATCTCCTGCAGATGTATTCCCCGGACAGCCCCATGCCATCCAATCAACAGCCAGCTCTGGACGATGTCTTCCTGCGGCCCCAGAACCCGCCCCTCTCGGCCTTCTCTCCCTCCTCTCCCCAGATGTTCTCCCCCCCCCCCTCGCGCCCCTCATCTCCTTGGGATCCGTACGCTAAAGTGGTGGGAACGCCACGGCCACAGCAGCAGGTTCAGAGAAGGAACTCGCTAAGCTCGCCGGCCCACGATGCACTGGGCTCTGCTTCCCCAGACACCAAAGGAGCGGAGGGCTTCAGGAGCATGGGGCCTCAGCAAGGTACGAGATTAATTGGCCAGTTACCAAATAGAAATGCATACAACAAAAGGGTACCTATTTCCCATTTAACCACTAGTATAAATGATAATTACCATTTAAAGTCTCATGAAATCTTTTGTTGCTTGTGTGCACTGTGGTCATTAGTTCAGAGGACTCTCTGGTCTCCCCCTTTACCCCAGCTTTAGGACATATTCTACAAAGGTACTTATTTCTGAGCTGTTTCCTCTGCTCCTCAGCACTCCGTCCAGTCATGCTCAGTCCCTCCTCTCTGGACACCCGAGTCTCGTACCAGCGGCCAGTCTTCAAAGCGCCCATGCCACCTCAGCACAGTGCTCGCCCCACAGATCTGGGCTTCCCCCTTGGGCAGGACTACCCCTCGAGTCCCTTGTCTGCTCTGGGCTCGCCTCAGCGCAGCCCGTACGCCCAGGCGCCAGGGACCCCGCGGTCTGACTACACTGCCGCAGAGGGCTTCAGTCACCAGTCCCCCCACAGCTCCAGACCCTCTCCGGAGCCGTACCCCCAAACCCCGGGTACGCCGCGCTTCCCCCGCTCCCCTGTGGGTACCTCCCGGCCATCCCCCGAGGCTTACAGCCAAGGAGCAGACATTTTCTCTGGGCAGGGAGCAGCCGGGTCCTCCCCCCGAGCTCCAGGGCTGAGCGTTGACCCAACAGGCTACACACCGCATCTGCAGGTAAGCCGAAATATCTGTTCAAAATGCCTCTTATGACATTGTTTTAGATTGATATGGAGATGTTCTGAATATATAACTCTAAAAATACAGTTGTAGAGCACAAACCCCACCAAGTGGTTCCATTCCTCCTTTTTTCAGTTGCAGCGCTCTCCGAGTCGACCTCAGCCGCCCACCCCAAAGCATGCTGGGATATCGGAGGAGGGTCAGGACCCGGCACATGACTCACTTGAGCAGAGTCACATGGCTGTGGGCCCGCCTAACGACAAACTGCTGTCGACCAATGAGCTTTCGGCGCTAGGAGCCGAGGTGATGCCACAGATGGGCGACTCGGACGACAAACTCAGACAGGTGACAGAGATGGTACAAGGCCCCAAGTATTACTGCATGAGGACAAGGACTGAGACTGAGACCTGGACCTGGACTCAGACCACACTAAGTTATGCCTGTTGTTTGGTGTGAATCAGGGTAATATAACTAACACTAAAAAGCCAAGTACAGCACAAACCCTCGTGACCTTTGTGATGCCTGTGACACTTTGGCCCCTGTGACCTCTCCACTACCCCCTAATTCTCCCTCACAGCTGCATGGACATAGTTGCTCTTATTTATGAAACTTGCGTATGGCCAAATTGGGGTGTAAATGAGGCGTACGCAAAAAATTTACGCATTTATCAATCTGGAAGTGAGTGTACAATACGCACAGAATATACACCGAATCTGGAGGTGGCGTAAATGCACGCTCCTCTCAACCTTAATCAAAACACGCATAAAATTCAAGAATTGGACAACCATAAACATATTCCCAATCTGGGAATATGTTTATTTAATGCGTTTTCCATTAAGCATTAAATTTCGAAATTTGAATTTGCTCATTGTCTGTGAAAGGCGCTATACAAATACACTTTACTTACTTACTAACTTGCGCAACATCTATTGCTCTGTAAATTTGTGGCAGGCCTGCGCTGCATAATTGCAGTACGCATGGCTATTTGTTTTGCCTCTTTCACATCTGGCAAAGCAACGTATTTTTTCATTAGTTTTGTGAAAGTCTCTCTCATCCCATAAACGCACCAATGGACTGTGGCATTGCTCACTCAAAATGTCTCAATGCCCTGTCCACATGTAGCAGTTTATAGATAGGATGGCCATGCGCTTATCTGTAGGAACGGGCTTATGGGCAGTCCATTCACAAGAAGATGCTGAAGACGCTTCATCCAGTTAATGATGAGAGCCACTGTTGAGGCAGAGATATTAATAGTAATTAATTAAGTCAATCATTATTTATATATTTACATTATTTACTTCTTAAGTTCAATAAAAATGTTTGCAATGTATCAAAAAAGTTTTGCTAATTTTTTCAATGGAAACGCAGCTGAATATAGCGTATTTCCTTTTAAACAACATGAAGTAAGTAAGTAAGTAAGTAAGTAAGTAAGCTTTATTTATATACCGCCTTTCACAGACCAGAGTCACAAAGCGGTTTACAATTGTTATTTTTTGGGCACTTGTCCACTCACTCCACACAGAGATGGGAGCGGGGTCGCCGAACAGGAGGCGCATGCCAGACCTATTGTACATATGTACATACCTATTGTACATATGAACAAACTCAACTCTTCAGGATTGCATGTCACTTGCCTTTTGAGGCTTCCAAACAGTCTTCCTGGCCGACTTCCATTCAGCATGTTGTAAAAACGGGGTGTAAAACAGGCAATTGCTGCATATTTATAGACGTGACTTTCATAAATACATTTGTTTTCAGCCGCAGCATTTATTAACAGCCGCAAGTGCGTACGCTCAGATCTGGATGGATCTCACACGTTCATAAATCCCACTTTGGGTCTTGCGTATTTGGAATGTGCACCATAAATGTACACCCTTTTCTGCGCAAGTTTCATAAACAAGGGCCATTGAATCTTTATGGTTCTCGCTCTCAAACACTGTTTCCACAGCGACAGCGCCTGCGGCAGCTGATCCTCCGGCAACAGCAACAGAAGAGCGCGCTGCGTCAAGAGAAGACTGGAGGCCACGCCCCCTCTGCCCCTCCCACAGCAGGGCATTTACCTCAGACTTCCAAGCCCCCAGGCCAAGCACCCTCTGCTACAGGCCCCACCCCCCTGGCTCGCCCCTGGACACAAAATGACCCTGACCCATTTGGACGACCCCCGCCACCGTACCCAGGGGCGATGAGGCCAGTAGCTCCGCCCCCTCAGAGGCTCCACCCCGATCAGCAGCTACAGGGTTTTCCACCCAGTGAGTCAGGGTCAGTCCCCCGAGGACATGCCCACCTTAGGTAAGAAACGCCCACCTCTCACCAGACACACCCACCTCTCCAGTCCTAGTGTGTCGTTTCCCACACATTTGTCTTGTCTCTAGGTTCGGGGCTCCTCCTGGGCTCCAGGACTCCTTCATGCGTCCTCCCCAGGGATCCATTCCTCCTGCTGGGCTGTCTGCCACAGAGGGTGTCCCTGCGCCCCTCCGCAGACCTTCTCCATCAGAGTTCACTGGGATCAGACCCAACTCTCACCAACACATGATGCCAGGTCTGTCTACCTTCTGTTTAGAAACACTAGTGTAGCTCCTGATGACGGCTCTAAGTGATGTCGTCTAAATCATGCTCTTCTGATGACCGCTGTACAGAGTTGTGTTGTAGAACATAGACAATTTGGGTTTGATTTTCTTCTTAAAACACTGTATTGATAACTTCTGCAGTTTCATGTCTGCATCAGTTTCACTAGGTAGTGTTTCAGCAGGTGTCGTCTATCCGACTGCAGACAGCTTTTCTCTTGACACTGTTTGATCCTGGACTCTTTGTAAAAAGCTGCAGATGTGACTGTTGTGATGCGGATGTTCACATTTAAGTCTGAGTCATATCCTACCGGAGGACATGGACTTTTGTCAATATTCAGCCGGATGTCCTTGTTACCTTGACAACAGCGGTCTCAGTCTGTGGTTTGGGTCTAAAGCCGGACTGGAATATATCATATGAATCGTTAATGTTATTGATGTAATATAATGTTAAAAGGAGCTATACCCGTCTCTGCAAGGTTTTTTCAGTTTGAATGTTTAACCCCGCCAAACTCTCTCCTCCCATCTAGCCATCTAGTTTTATTTGCAGTCTCATACGTATGCTAAAATTAGCATCAGCACAACTTCTTGTAAGCTGTACAACAATCACTGATAAAATGGTACAAAAGCAACGCAATGCTAACACAAATAAAACTGAAAGATTACCGCCAGTTTCGCGTCCATTACCAGCTATAATCACTAGGGATGTAAATCGGTGACCGTTTAACCGGTGGTTGACCGTCACAGCGTTAACCGGTCAAAGCTGTCGGTTAAAAAAAAGAAAAGGGGGAGAGGGGAGGTTTCTTAATTTAAATCACTAGGGATGTAAATCGGTGACCGTTTAACCGGTGGTTGACCGTCACAGCGTTAACCGGTCAAAGCTGTCGGTTAAAAAAAAGAAAAGGGGGAGAGGGGAGGTTTCTTAATTTCGCTATTCTAAGCCCTATTTGCACGATGTGATGAGCTCTAGCGGATGTAACAGTAAACTCCGGGTCGACTCTCATGCCGCACGCGCCACATATGCACGTGCGCGCACACACACACACACACTTTCCCCCTCCATACGTAACATCATCTACCCTCTGTTACCGCCAAAGTTGCATACTGGCGCGGGTCAGAACTACATTGGAGCTTACATTTACACACACATACATACAGTGCCTTGCGAAAGTATTCGCCCCCCTTGAACCTTTCAACATTTCGCCACATTTCAGGCTTCAAACATAAAGATATAAAAATTTAATTTTTTGTCAAGAATCAACAACAAGTGGGACACAATCGTGAAGTGGAACAACATTTATTGGATAATTTAAACTTTTTTAACGAATAAAAAACTGAAAAGTGGGGCGTGCAATATTATTCGGCCCCCTTGCGCTAATACTTTGTAGCGCCACCTTTTGCTGCAATTACAGCTGCAAGTCGCTTGGGGTATGTCTCTATCAGTTTTGCATATGTAGAGACTGGAATTCTTGCCCATTCTTCCTTGCAAAACAGCTCGAGCTCAGTGAGGTTGGATGGAGAGTGTTTGTGAACAGCAGTCTTCAGCTCTTTCCACAGATTCTCGATTGGATTCAGGTCTGGACTTTGACTAACACCTAGATACATCTATTTGTGAACCATTCCATTGTAGATTTGGCTTTGTGTTTTGGATCATTGTTCTGTTGGAAGATAAATCTCCGTCCCAGTCTCAGGTCTTTTGCAGACTCCAACAGGTTTTCTTCCAGAATGGTCCTGTATTTGGCTCCATCCTAGCCTGGTCGTACCACACCATAGTACAAATTACTTTTCATACTAAGGTCTGGAGGTGCTCCATTGAGCTCCGTGAACAGGTGGGAGGGGTTAACTCCTTCTGCAGATTGAAACGATTGGATCTGAGTTTACCGTGACGCATTTGCTAAACATTCCTCTTCCTCCTGCTTCAATTTCTTGATAGAACCAGACCGAAATACTTTACTATCGCATTCTTTGCCATTGCCAAACTACAACCTGCCCGTTCGGCGCAAACTCTTGACGTCACCGGAACCGACCTACAACGCGCTCTCTGAGTAGCCGGTCAAAATACGACCGATTGTCTTCGCTAACACAGGGACCAGACCCAGACGCTACATGCAGTGAAATGATGATTGAGCGGAGTGTACGGATGGCTATGGCCAGGCTAGCTCCATCCATCTTCCCATCAATTTTAGCCATCTTCCCTGTCCCTGCTGAAGAAAAGCAGGCCCAAACCATGATGCTGCCACCACCATGTTTGACAGTGGTGATGGTGTGTTCAGGGTGATGAGCTGTGTTGCTTTTACGCCAAACATATCGTTTTGCATTGTGGCCAAAAAGTTTGATTTTGGTTTCATCTGACCAGAGCACCTTCTTCCACATGTTTGGTGTGTTTCCCAGGTGGCTTGTGACAAACTTTAAACGAGACTTTTTATGGATATCTTTGAGAAATGGCTTTCTTCTTGCCACTCTTCCATAAAGGCCAGATTTGTGCAGTGCACGACTGATTGTTGTCCTTTGGACAGACTCTCCCACCTCAGCTGTAGTTATCTGCAGTTCATCCAGAGTGATCATGGGCCTCTTGGCTGCATCTCTGATCAGTCTTCTCCTTGTTTGAGATGAAAGTTTGGAGGGACGGCCGGGTCTTGGTAGATTTGCAGTGGTCTGATACTCTTTCCATTTCAATATAATTGCTTGCACAGTGCTCCTTGAGATGTTTAAAGCTTGGGAAATCTTTTTGTATCCAAATCCGGCTTTAAACTTCTCCACAACAGTATCTCGGACCTGCCTGGTGTGTTCCTTTGTCTTCATGGTTCTCTCTGCGCTTTAAACAGAACCCTGAGACTATCAAAGAGCAGGTGCATTTATACGGAGACTTGATTACACACAGGTACATTCTATTTATCATCATCAGTCATTTAGGACAACATTGGATCATTCAAAGATCCTCACTGAACTTCTGGAGTGAGTTTGCTACACTGAAAGTAAAGGGGCCGAATAATATTGCACGCCCCACTTTTCAGTTTTTTATTTGTTAAAAAAGTTTAAATTATCCAATAAATTTTGTTCCACTTCACGATTGTGTCCCACTTGTTGTTGATTCTTGACAAAAAATTTAAATTTTATATCTTTATGTTTGAAATGTGGGAAATGCCAGTGACACTTGGAGAGGGGTGATTGGGAAGAACGGCCCGCCCGGTCTGAATCCGAGCGGTGTTCAGTTGTTGTGCCAGTCACGGTTTGTCCATCACGAACATGTTCGAGCACAAGGGTGTCCACCATTGCACGTGGCACCAGGACACCCTAGGCCGGAGGTCGATGATCGACTTTGTTGTCGTATCATCTGACCTTCGACCGCGTGTCTCGGACACTCGGATGAAGAGAGGGGCGGAGCTGTCAACCGATCATCACCTGGTCGTGAGTTGGATCCGCTGGCAGGGGAGGAAGCCGGTCAGACCTGGCAGGCCCAAGCGTGTAGTGAGGGTTTGCTGGGAACGTCTCGCTGAGCCCCCTGTTAGACGGACTTTCAACTCACACCTCCGGGAGAGCTTCTCCCAGGTCCCGGCGGAGGAGGGGGACATTGAGTCCGAGTGGACCATGTTCTCTTCCTCTATCGCCGATGCGGCGGCTCGTAGCTGTGGTCGCAGGGTCTCTGGTACTGGTCCCGGCGGCAATCCCTGAACCCGGTGGTGGACACCGGCAGTAAGGGATGCCGTCAGGCTGAAGGAGTCCTATCGAGCAATGATGGTTCATGGGACTCCTGAGGCAGCTGTCCAGTATCAGCAGCGCCGCGGCCCGGGCTGTTGCAGAGGCAAAAACCCGGGACTGGGAGGAGTTCGGAGAGTCCATGGAGCATGACTATCGGTCGGCCTCGAAGAGATTCTGGCAAACCGTCCGGCGCCTCAGGAGGGGGAAGCAGTTCTTTGCCAACACTGTGTACGGTGCGGGTGGAGGGCTGTTGACCTCAACTGGGGATATTGTCGGGCGGTGGAAGGAATACTACGAGGTTCTCCTCAATCCCCCCGTCACGTCCTCCGCCCTGGAGGCAGAGGCTGAGGATGTTGGGGCGGATACTTCCATCTCCCTGGCAGAGGTCACCAAGGTGTTTGGCAGCCTCCATGGGCGCAAGGGCCAGGAGTGGATGAGGTCCGTCCTGACTATCTAAAGTCTCTGGATGTTGTGGGACTGTCTTGGCTGACACGTCTCTGCAACATCGCGTGGCGATTGGGGGCGGTGCCAATGGAGTGGCAGACCGGGGTGGTGGTCCCTCTCTACAAGAAGGGGGACCGGAGGGTGTGTTCCAATTATCGTGGGATCACACTCCTCAGCCTCCCTGGTAAGGTTTACTCCAAGGTACTGGAGAGGAGACTACGGCCGATGGTCGAATCTCGGATTCAGGAGGAGCAGTGTGGTTTTCGTCCCGGTCGCGGAACACTGGACCAGCTCTATACTCTCCATCGGATACTCGAGGGTTCATGGGAGTTTGCCCAACCTGTCCACATGTGCTTTGTGGATTTGGAGAAGGCGTTCGACCGTGTTCCCCGGGGTGTACTTTGGGGGGTTCTCCGGGAGTAAGGGGTCCGGGGTCCTCTGCTGAGGGCCGTCCGGTCCCTATGTGACCGGAGTCAGAGCTGTGTTCGAATTGCATGTTGGCGTCCGCCAGGGCTGCCCTTTGTCACCGGTTCTGTTCACTTTGTTCATGGACAGAATTTCTAGGCGCAGCCAGGGGTCGGACGGGGTCCGGTTCGGGGACCACAGGATTTCATCTCTGCTGTTTGCGGATGATGTCGTCCTGTTGGCTCCAACGAACCAGGACCTGCAACATGCACTGGACCGGTTTGCAGCCGAGTGTGAATCGGCTGGGATGAGAATCAGCACCTCCAAATCTGAGGCCATGGTGCTCGACCGGAAAAAGGTGCCTTGCCCTCTTCAGGTGGGTGGGGAGGTCCTTCCTCAAGTGGAGGAGTTCAAGTATCTCGGGGTCTTGTTCACGAGTGAGGGAAAGATGGAGCGTGAGATTGACAGGCGTATAGGTGCAGCGTGCGCAGTGATGCGGTCGCTGTATCGGACCGTCGTGATAAAGAGGGAGCTGAGCCGAAAGGCAAAGCTCTCGATTTACTGGTCAATCTTCGTTCCCTCCCTCACCTATGGTCATGAGCTTTGGGTAATGACCGAAAGAACGAGATTGCGGATACAAGAGGTCAAAATGAGCTTCCTCCGCAGAGTGGCTGGGCGCTCCCTTAGAGATAGGGTGAGGAGCTCAGTCACACGGGAGGAGCTCGGAGTAGAGCCGCTGCTTCTTCACGTCGAGAGGAACCAGTTGAGGTGGCTCGGGCATCTGTTCCGGATGCCTCCTGGACGCCTCCCTGGGGAGGTGTTCCGGGCACGTCCCACCGGGAGGAGGCCCCGGGGAAGACCCAGGTTCAATGGGGGCCAAATACTTTCGCAAGGCACTGTATACACACACACACATATACATGTATTGTACACACACACATACCGGTCTGTCGCGCTCCTCTGTGTCAGCCCAAAGGATCCGCGCAAATACACGGCTCCAGTCAATCCACATGAAACATGTTTGTGCTGATGGTCCTTGGCATTAGATCAGCTCCACACACATCACTTATATTTAAACTTTAGCGAAGACCAGCGAGACGCGGCTCGTCACTCGCTGCTCTGACCATGTGAATGAGCCGCTTTTTGCTGCTAAAATTTTGGTTTTAACCCACAGCACAGAAGAATGGGAAGATTAAAAAGCAGTTCTCTGTGCGCAAAGGTGCCGAAGTTTGCAGGTTTTGGCGCCGCTGTCTCAGCTCTGATCCAGTAGAACCCATATCTGCACTTACGAGAAGTACGCGGCTCGAAATGGCTGTTATTTCAAAGAACGTGGAATATTTTTCAGGCTCTGTGGTCGGTCATGAAATTCATCGTTTTTTACACCCCTAATAATCACCCGGGTTTGATTTCTTCTTTGATCGTTTTTTCACTTTAGTTCCCTCTTTTCCTTTTGGCAAGGAAAGGCAAGTTTATTTATATTGCACAATTCATACACAAGGCAATTCAAAGGGCTGAACAAAATAAGAAAGCATTAAAATCATAAATAATCACAGAACATTAAAAAGAAAGATAAGAATATAAAATCCCTCAGTTGTATGCACAGCTAAACAGAACTGTCTTTAACCTGGTTTTAAACATTGTCATTGAGGAGGCCTGTCTCACATCTTCAGGAAGACTGTTCCAGATTTTTGCAGCATGAATCTGAAAAGCAGCCTCCCCATGTTTAGTCCCGACTCTGGGCACTAACAGGAGTCCAGTCCCTGTGCTTCTCAGAGTCCGGGCTGATTCGTATGGGACTAACATGTCACTAATATATTTTGGTGCGAGGCCATGGAGAGACTTGTACACAGGCAGAGCTGTTTTAAAGTCTTTTCTCTGAGCCACAGGAAGCCAGTGCAGAGACCTGAGAACTGGACTAATGTGGTCGTACTTCCTGGTTCTAGTCAGGACTTGAGCTGCTGCATTTTGAATGTACTGCAGCTGTTTTACAGCCTGTTTGGACAGACCTGTGAGCAGGCCATTGCAGTAGTCTAACCTACTGGAGACAAATGCATGGATAAGAATCTCCAAGTCTGCTTTAGACACTATGTTTTTGATCCTGGCGATGTTTTTTAGATCGTAAAAAGCTGCTGATGTTGCTGATTTGATGTGGCTATTGAAATTTAAGTCTGAGTCCAGTATTACCCCTAGGTTTCTGACCTTGTTTGAAGGTTTTAGGGAGAGAGACTGTAGGTGACAGATGACGCTCTCTTTGTTTCTGGGACCGAAGACAATCATTTCAGTTTTGTCTGCGTTTAGCTGAAGGAAGTTGTTTTGCATCCACTCACTGATCTGTTGGATACAGTGAAGGAGTGAGTCCACTGGTCCATGTTCTCCTGCAGTCAGTGAGACATAGATCTGAGTGTCGTCTGCATAGTTGTGATAGGTCAGTTAATACGCAGAAACAAAGTGTCCTAACGGCAGCATGTAGAGATTGAACAGAAGAGGTCCCAGGATTGACCCCTGTGGTACTCCACAGGTCAGGGCCATATGATCTGAGACACGGTTTCCAATCTCCACAAAGTACTTCCTGTCTTCAAGGTAAGACCTAAACCAACTTAGGGCGGTGCCAGCGACGCCAACCCAGTCCTCTAATCTCTGTAAGAGGATATCATGGTCGACAGTGTCAAAGGCAGCACTCAGCTCTAACAAGATTAAGATTGAGGCTTTGCCTGCGTCAGTGTTCAGCCGGATATCGTTTGTAACCTTAACGAGAGCAGTCTCAGCGCTGTGGTGGGGTCTAAAGCCGGACTGAAACATATCAAATGAGTTGTTGATTATAAGAAATCTAGTAAGCTGTAGGTAAACAACTTTCTCAAGGACTTTCCCCATAAATGGTAGATTAGAAATGGGACGATAGTTGTTGAGTACCGTAGCATCCAGACTGCTCTTTTTTAGCAGGGGCCTGATGACTGCAGTTTTCAGAGCCTTTGGGAATATTCCAGAATGAAGGGACATGTTTACTATCTGTGTGAGTGAAGGTAACAGACTGCTCAGAACAGACTTCAGAAATCTAGTGGGTAGTACATCCAGGCTGCATGTGGAGGAGCTCAAACTGGAGATTATCTCTTGGACAGTTTGATCATCTACAGGTGCAAAGTGAGTTAGCTCAGAGAGGCTTTTTAGCTATTGGATGGTTATCTGTTGATTGGAGACAATGGCGTTTTCGATGCCTTGAACCTTGTCATTGAAAAAATTTGCAAACTCATTGCATTTACGTTTGGAAGTTAGCTCTAATGGCATCTGAACAGGGGGGTTTGTTAATCTATTAACTGTTGAGAACAGAACATGCAGATTGTTGCTGCAGCCTTCAATAATTTCAGAAAAATACCTTTCTCTCGTACTACGTAGCACCCGGTTAAACTCGCACAACTTATCTTTGAAGATCTCGTAATCAACCTGGAGGTTGGACTTGCGCCACTTCCGCTCGGCCCTGCGGCACTTTCTCTTTTGTGCCCTGACAGAGTCTGCTTTAGCCCACGGCGCCTTCTGCTTATTTTTCACTATTTTAACCTTCACAGGGGCAACGGTATCCAGAACATTCAAAACACTAGAGGTGACAGAGTTAAACAGTTCATCTACAGTAGAACACTATGCATTCTCAAAGTTTATCATTCCCATAAATAGATCACTCATATTTTAATTTATGCGCCTTCTTCGAACAGTTGCAGAGTCCACTGGTGGTTTGTTAGTGAAACACATTTACATTTACACCTTAGTAACTAACAGATCTAGAGTGTGCCCTCTGCTGTGGGTGGGGCCACTCACGTGCTGAGTGAGACCAAAGGATTCAAGTACAGAACTCAGCTCATTTGCATTTCTGTCATCAACATTATCCACATGAATATTAAAATCACCTGTAATAACTAAACTATCAAAATCTGTGCATACAACTGAAAGCAACTTGGTAAAATTATCAATAAAATTGTGACATGACTGCGGTGGCTTGTATAGGACTATGAAGAGTATTGGAGGAGATTGTTTTTGTTGTATTTTAAAAGACACATATTCAAATGACGGAAACTTCCCAAGAGACATTCTATGGGAGACAAAGTGGTCTCTAAAAATGGCAGTTAAGCCTCCTCCTTTTTTGTTTTCCTGTATTGGTGGTGATGCTTCTATGAAAACTGCATTTCCTGAATTTTGGTCAAGCCAAGTTTCAGCCATGAACATAAGATCAAGATTATGAGAACAAATAAAATTATTGATTAAAAAAGACTTGTTACAAAGAGATCTGACATTAAGTGTAGCAAGTTTCAGTATCAGTGGTTGTGGTTGGCTGATTCTTACACGGAACAAGAATTAGATTTTCTAGATTAGACTGATGAACTCCAGATGTATTCTTTGTGTTATCACTAAGGGAATGGCACAGGTGGCTTCATGACAGGGCCCCAGCCGGCCGGGTCTCTCCTCTAACTAGACTGCCAGTGGCTGCGAAGCAGAGACCCTGTGCATCTTAGTGTTTAGAGATAAGAGGGGAAGGGGAAGCGGGGGAGGAGGATGGAGAGGTGGGTGGCTTTTGGGTGTTGAACGAGAGGGGCAGGGAGGTGGAGGGGTTTTTGGTGATGGGTTAGGGGCAGGGTGGGCTGAGGCAGAGGTTTTGGGTGTTGAACGAGGGGGAATTGGGGGTGGAACGGTCATGAGGTTAGGGGAGGGACTGGCTGAGGTGGTTTTTGTAGGTGAATTGGAAACCCTAGGTGGTTTTGGAGGTACATATGGGGAGGGGTTTTGAATGTTGGACAGGACTCTAGATCTAGCTAATATGGGTGTGAGAGGAATGGTCTTCATCGCAGATTTTATAGCCCTTTTTTTTAGCCCTGCAGAGTGTTCAGGTAGGTCTAACAGTGAAGGCGGGGATGAAAAACAGAGGGAAGTGTCCCCATTCTCTCTTGATGGAGTGGACGTGGCAGGGGGGACCTAAGACAGGTCCATGGGAGGTGGCGAGGGAGTCTTTGATGGAGGGGCAGGTGGTTGAGGAAACCCCAGGACAGGCCTGTCTGCTGTAGCCTGGGGTGAGGATGGGGGCTTCAGAGGCGCTGTAGATGAAGAAGGCGTGACTGCTTCGGAGCAGGCTGGGGATGAGGATGTGCTGCTGGTGCTGCTACTGGTGATGATGCAGCTGCTTCTGATGACGATGGAGGTGTTGAGATCCTTCGAGGCGGTGATGGTGTTGAGATCCTTCGAGGTGGTGGAGGTGCAGAGACTTTTGGAGTCGGCTTCCTCCCTTTCGAAGGCTGCACGCGCTGCGCAGGCTGAGGTCTCAGGGCAAAAGAAAGGTTAACCATCAACACTTTTACTCCGTAAGTGTTCAGATGTGGCCCTTTCCCTTCAAAAAGCTCATGCCTATTCCAGAACAGATTAAAATTCTCAATGAAGGCAAGTCCTGTGCGTGAACATTCGTTGAGTAGGAAAGTATTATTTAGCTGATACAGATGACTGAATTTCATTTGCTTCCCGTCCACATTTGGTAGTGGGCCACTGATAACAATTGTTACGTCCATTTTTGCAAGGTCGTCCAATAAGAGAGAATAATCCCGTTTCAACTTTTCACTTGTGTTGTCATAGACATCTACTGCCCCCACGTGGATCAACAATCTTTTTCCCCGCCGGTCTCATACAGAAGCTTTGGAGCCAACAGCCTTGTCTCATCCACTTTGGCCGAGTGCACTGAGTGTACTTTCAGATTACGCATGTTTACATACCTAATCGCAGAATCCCCGATAAAGAGCGACTCAGCTGCATTTGACCTTGACTGAGACTGAGACGCTACTGCTGATTCATCTTCCAAAAGTGGTGAATAGCGGTTCCTTGTAATTAAAGATTTTTGCTGTGGCATTATGACACTCTTGTTATCATTAGCTTTGCCTTGTTTGGGCTTGGCACCATATGTGTTCCAGCAATTGTCTCTGTTGATTTTGGGAAGTGAAATAGCTTCATCATAACTTACGTTCTGTCCATTTGGTCTATTTCCTTTCACTGGTATTGTTGTGTTCAGCCCCAATTCTGATTCAAGCACAAACATTCGGTCTTGACGAAGTTTTCGCTCCTGTTTGAGTGAAAAACAGCCGTCGCAAAGTTTTGTTCTTTTTTTCCGTCCTCCCGACATGCTGTAAGTTAGGTAAATTCCACAAGTCTTTTGTTGAAGTATGCAAAAAGGAGTAATCCGTGTTTTGTGGAATAAAAATGTAAGCAAAAATGATTAAAGGAGATTAAAAAGCAGCAAGCGAGGAGCAGCAAGAGAATGCGACTGCTCTGTCCAGAGCAGGAAGTACTTTGGGCTGTTGTTTGGGCTGTTTTGCTGTGTCTGCAATTACAGCCAGAGGAAGAATAGCCACTTTTTGCTGCTATGCTGCTGTGTTTAACTGCGCTGCATACAATAGAGTGGCCTGTTTGTAACAGCAAGAGGCTTCTTTGCTGGCCACACAAAAGAGCACGTTTCTGACAGCCCAATAACACCACAACAACTGGAGCAGACATCACCTTGGCATTGCGTGTAGCGCACCCACCGACATGGGGAGAAGGAAGCAGCGAAATGCGCACGAGAACGACTGCAGGAGTTTCAGCGTAAACCCAGACAATGAGCCCGGAGCAGTCTTCAAAAGGAGGAACACGATGATGTCTCCAAGGCTAACTGGTACAAGTTGTGTGTTAGTATTCCTCATTCCATCCATCCATTTTCTTCCCCTTAATCCATTTCTGGGTTGGGGGGGTGGCAGTCAGAGCTGCACCCAGTACACTTAGCACCAGCCCCTCGCTGATCCTCCTGCAGGTGGTGAGTCCACAGGAGCTGAGATCTTTCATTGGGGGCTTCAGGCAAAGTGGGGTTAAGTGTCTTGCCCAAGGACACAACGACAGGAGTCATCAGCGGGAGTCGTGAAGTAGGTCTTATGGTGGGCTTGAACCCACGACCTTCAGGCCCAAAGGTCAATGCTCTACCAACAAAGCTACTGTCGCCCCAGTATTCCTCATTATTGCACTTTATGACTGAAATGTTAATCAAGCTTGTACTGTCATCTTACCAGGAGCTTACCAATGGCAGAATTAGTGGTAGTACTTTAAAAGGGGTCCGCCACTGTTCTGGAAGGGGACCCCCCCCCCCCCCCCCCCCCCCTCCACCTGTAGGTTTTAGTGACGGTAACTTTGTTTAGGAGCCACCTATTTTCCCTATGAGCCATGTTCTTGTTTTATGTTTTTTGTTCAAGAATGACCAGCAACCATACAGTTAAATTCTTACTAAACCAATGCAGAGTCAAACATTGAAAATTGTGTCTCTAAATGTTAGTGGGTTTGGAAATGCTGTTAAAAGAGCAAGGGTAATGAATTAAAGCCGCAAGCAGCGTCAAACGGCCCTCGCCGCACCACGCCGCTTTGCACAACGCCGCCCCGCAACACGCCGCCCCGTGACACGACGCATGCACAACAGCCCAGGTATCGGAGGTGGCGCCGCCGCGTCATGATTTGTTCCTGTAGGCATAGAGAAATGTTTGTGAAATTTTAATTAGTATGATAAGTTGAGTTGGTTTGGCTCCCCATGTAAAATTTTGCCTCAGTCTGTAGGTGGCGCTAATGGGCCACTGTCAAATATTTCACTTTCACATGACCTAGACCCTGGAGTTGAACAATGGATTCAAGGTTTGTGCAAATCAGTCAAAAACGGCCAAAAAAAACTCACATTTTGCTGCTCCGCTGCTCGAACAATGTTTCACTGATCAAAATTCCCTGAGGTAATTTTGAAGGTACATGTGTTGAGATGATGTGGAGCAATTTTGAGGCCAATCGGTGAAACGGCAGAGGAGTCGCCGCTTTCCAACCTACAAGCATGAAAATTATTGCTTTTCATTTTTCCAATTACCAATGAAATTTATGGGCTTCCTATTTGTCAGAGGGCGGGGCCATAATAACATTGTTTTCATGTTTTGAGTTGAATGTGTGTACCAAATTTCATGGCTCTACGACAATTTTGACCTCAAACCCGTCCCATAGGCGTTTTTAAATTGGCAGTTGTAGGTGGTGCTAATGAGCCATTTTCAAATGTTTAACTTTCAAATGACCTAAACCCTAAAGTTGAACCATGGATTCAAGTTTTGTGCAAATCAAACTTTGTTTTTGCAAACGGGAGCAATTTTTCTATTGTCAAAAACTGGAAAAAATGCGTCACTTTTTGGCGCTTCGTTTCACTGATCAAAATTCGCTGAAATCAAAATGATAGATTTGTTTAGACGATGTGGAGCCATTTTGAGGCAAATTGGTGAAATGGCAGAGGAGTCGCCGCTTTCCAACCGACAAGCATGAAAATGATTGCTTTTCATTTTTCCAATTACCAATGAGCAGCATGAGGTCTGTCTCTGTTGGATAAAACCACATAGGTCAAGATGAATTAGTGCAGGTAGAACTTTTTCCAACCTTCTTGCTATTATTGCTGTGATAATTTTATATTCTAAGTTGAGTACACTAATTGGACGATAACTGCTGCAATTTTGCTTGTCCTTGCGTTCCTTTGGTATTACAGAAATAATAGCCTTGTTCTACGATGCGGGAATTCTTCCATTTAATATAATCCAGTTAAAGGTACGAAGAAGAACAGGTGACAATTCTTCTTCTGGTGACTTCCCCGCCTTCAATTTGGAAATGGCCAGATTAAGTTCATGGATTGTTATTGGCTGTACCAGTCCTGCATTTTGAAAGTTTGTTAATTTTGGGAAATGTTATGTTTTCAGAAAATATTCTATATTTAGCTCATTAGACAATAGAGGTTGTGAATACAAATTATAGAATAGTTCAAAACTCTCCTGGATCTTTTCAAGTTTATTTTCCACTGTTTTATGTGTAAAATAGAAAATAAATCGGGTACAGTTCATTTTAATGTTAATGTTACGCCCCTGAGAGTTTGAGAGTAAAGTTACATGCCTTAAAACATGCGTGTGTCCCACAGGAGTCTCGCAGCCTCGCCCAGTCTCAGTGCAGCCTCATCTCTCGCATGGCATCATGGGACAACCTCACCCCTCGCAGGGCATTATAGGACAGCCTCACCCCTTGCATGGTATCATGGGACAGCCTCACCCCTCGCATGGTATCATGGGACAGCCTCACCCCTCGCACGGCATCATGGGACAGCCCCACCCCTCGCACGGCATCATGGGACAGCCTCACCCCTCGCACAGCATCATGGGACAGCCGTACATTGAACTCAGACATCGTGCTCCAGAGCACCGCCTTCGCCTCCCGTTCCCAGAGCACGAAGCCACGCCCCCTCGCCATCAGCTTGCCATGGCTCCCAGCGTGGAACTGAGCGGAGATGCCATGGAGGAAGAGGACTCTGCTGTGAAAGACCTGGAGGATGTCGAAGTGAAGGACCTGGTGGACCTGAACCTGAACCTCGACCCAGAAGATGGTAAGCGACCCTGCCCCTTCTCTCTCGCTGTCGCATTAACAGCAGCTTGCGGCTATTGAGTTGTTTTGTGAATATTTGTTTGCGTTTCTGCGCAGGCAAAGAGGACCTGGACCTGGCGGCTAACGACCTGCACCTGGACGACTTCCTGCTGTCGGGGAAGTTCGACCTGATAGCGTACGCCGACCCAGAGATGAACCTTGACAATGCTGAACTCGACCTGGACCCTCCAGACCAGGAGCGCAAGACCACGGATCCCAAAGACCAGGACCGCCATAAGACCACAGAGAACTCTGGCCAATCAGCTGCCTCAATGCGCATCAAGCAGGAAGTGAAAACTGAGGGGAACCTACTGAGAGCGCCCCCTGCTGGAGCTCTGAGCACAGTGCCTCTTAAGGTACAGAACATGTGTGTGTGTGCTGGGTCTGCTGTAGACCCAGACTTGACCTTCATAAAGCCCTTTCCCAGATGGATGAAGACCGAGTGGGAGCAGGTCTTGACTCTGTCTAGGACTGGTTCTTTCTTCTGACCTGAGTCTGTCACTCTTTTTCAGGAGAAGCCCAAGGGTTCACCTGCTCTGACCCCAGTTCCGTCAGGTAACTCATCATGACCTCCCCCACATACCCCCCACAGCTGTCAACTCTCACCCACATACCCCCACAGCTGTCAACTCTCACCTACACACTACCCACTCTCACCTCGACCTGTATCCCGACTGGACCGAGCAGACATAGACCTTGAGTCCTGTCCCACTCTCACTTTGACTCCCACGTTTTCAAACTTGTTTCTTCCTCTCACAAACCCTGGTGCACTTCCCCAGTCTTGGCGTGCATGAGTCTGTCTGAAGTTGGCGTGCGGTGATGTTTTTTCGCTTTTCTTTCCTTTGCGACTCGATCGTTTCAAAAGTAGACCAAACAAAGAGGATCTGGTTAGTGCGGGGTGCAAAGAGACGGAAACACTGGCCACGGGAACGTCCCTCAGAGATCTGCCAGTGCAGGAGGCCAGTCCCTGTGCTCGTCACCAGCAGGAGGACAGTCCCTGTGCTCCTCCTCATCAGCAGGAGGCCAGTCCTTGTGCTCCTCAACAGCAGGAGGCTAGTACCTGTGTTCCTTAAATTTCCAGCAGGATGTAGCGACTGGAGAAAACTAAACATGTCCTTTATGAGGAAAAAAAAACAATGAAAACCTAATTTAACTCAGTCGTTCCCATGGAAAGGTTCCTCCTTTGTGAATCCCCGCACTCAGGCCTTGTCAGGACTCGTTAAATCCCACTCACATGATCTGTGCCTCTCAGCTCCTCAGCATGTGTTCCATCCTCGCGTCGCTCAGAGCACTCAGACCTCAACCCAGTCCCAGGGCCAGAGCGAGGCCCTGGACACCTCCAAACCTCGGCCTCTGCTCCTGGAGGAACAGCCCCTCCTCCTCCAGGACCTTCTGGACCAGGAGAGACAAGAGCAAGAGCAGCAGAAGCAGATGCAGGCGCTGATCAGGCAGAGGTCGAGCTCCGAGCAGCCCTTTTCCCCTATGGGTAAGACCGACCGGGACGACAGGGGCAGCCCGAGTCAAAGAAACAAGCGGGACGGGAGTCGAACGCACAGAGACGCTTTGATGCGTGGCACTCACTCGCCATGTGTCAAAGCGTCTCTTTTGTGAAGGTTTTGGCGAACGTTAACAGAGTGGACTCGGGGGCGTGTTCACACAGTTCACTTCTGGAACAGATCTAGGACCTGTACATTTTCTTGTGAAGTGAACAGAGTCCAGTTAGACCAGTAAGTGTGAACGTCTTGTTCTCTCACAAAGTGAAATTAAGGAAACAGGTTTTTGTTTGATGAGGAAACAACATGAGTACCATTAAGGACTGATGCGGGACTGAAGCGGGACTGAAGTAGGATTACCAGTACTAAAACAACTAAAACTGGTTTGATCAGTCCCAGTCTAAAGCCTTGCGCTTGTGCTCTCAGACTTCGACTCCATCTCGGACCCCATCATGAAGGCCAAGATGGTGGCTCTGAAGGGGATCAACCGCTTCATGTCTCAGGGGCCTCTGGGGATGAACCCGATGGTGCGACTTCAGCAGCCTGCAGCTCCCAACACTGCTCAAGATGGGGCGCCACCACCACTGACTGGAGCACAGGTAAAGATTAAGATTAAGAGATCCTTCATTTGTTCCACAGCGGCCAAATTTCAGTGTTGCATCACAAGTTATTGAACAGTCGGAATGAGGAGCACACAGCACAAGATGAACAATAGCTATACTAATTCAAATAATAATGAAAATAATAATGCATCAGTTTTATATAGCGCTTTTTGGACACTCAAAGACGCTTTACATGTCATTCATTTACTCCATACACGGTGGTGATAAACTACTGCTGTAGCCACAGCTGCCCTGGGGCACACTGACAGAAGCGAGGCAACCAGTCTGTGCCATCGGCCCCTCCGACCACCACCAACCATTCACACACACACCAGACTCATTCTAGGCAATGGGGATGAGGTGTCTTGCATAAGGACACAACAGCAGTTTGGCACTGTACAGCCGCCCCACTGTGGCTGGTGTTCCCAGAGGTTAAGTGTCTTGCCAAGGACACAACGACCACAGACATCAGTGGGAGTCGGTGGAAAAGGTCCCGTAGTGGGCTCGAACCCACAACCTTCAGGCTCAAAGGCCAATTCTCTACCAATTGAGCTACAAAATTACACAATCTCTAACTCTTGCATCAAAGAGGAAGAATAATATCTCTATCTTGCTCATAATAATAATGAGGCAAATAATGAGAGTGACATGTTGTTATTACACATTATAGTTAGGCCTGTTGCGATATTCAATAAATCAATTAATCGCATGATAATTAAAATTGGCTCGATAGTTTTCCTGGCCACAATAAATTCCATTTGCATGCTTGTTTGTTTTCCCGTCTCTCCCTCTCTCTCGGGTTAGAGAGCCGCAAAGTGGTCACTCGAGCAGACTGAAAGACGCTGCATTATTGGCAAGAGCATCAAGCTAGCTGCTTTTTACTTCCGCCACTTCCGGCGGTGGTCTTTAAAAATAAGTGTTTCTCTTTGAAAAGGTGTACCTGCATCATTATCATTGTATTAGATGAAAATGATCTCAGAACGACAATACTATCGCTTATTGCAATAATTTCTTAGACAATTAATTGTCCAGCAAAATTTGTAATCGTGACAGGCCTAATTATGGTATTCATTAAGGATATGGTCCAGCATAGATATTAGTTGGTCCAGGACCCTCCTGTCCCCCACCTGCTGCACTGAGTACAGGGGACAGGATAGAGCTGGACTTCCATTATCCATTTAAAATGATATTTATAAAATAGTTATTTCCCAAATATTTCCCTGTGACGTGGCTTGACGGGCAATGGCGCGTTCAAGCTGCCGACGCTGGGACGCTGACACCTCGCACACCAGATGCACATTCTCTAATTTTCAGACGCAGGGGTGTTCAGACCAGAAGTCCTGGCCTGCGGTGGCGCCGACGAATTAGCGGGCGGACTTTGAAGCTAACGGAGTTATGGTGCTTTCACTTTGCGTTGCGTCGACTTTCAATTCAAAGTCATTGGTAACGCTTGTTTGAGTGTCGAACTGCATGTGGGTCTCAGGAAGCCCGCACGGACTGCGCAGGAGCGTAAAATCGACGCACGCAGGAGATGAATATTGCTGAGCGTTTCCTCGGGACGCTCAAGCAGCAACCAATCCGAGAGCCGCAAATTGGTCATAGGGACATAAGTGGTCTGAGCGAGCAGACTGAACATACTTGTAAACAGCCAAAACAGGAACACTAGGACTAAACCAGGGTTGACAATGGGGGACATATGTCGTTTTTCCACAGTGTCAGTTCAGTTCATTTTGGTACGGTACGGCGCACCTATTTTGCGTTTCCACTAGTGGATGGAATGGGAGATGTGAGTACTTTTCCGTACTGCCTCAGCCGTGGTTCCATCCCCATGTTACCCGTGCCATGACGTCACGGCGGCCTTACACTGATTGGTCAACGAGTGTCGTCACTGGAGGCGACATCTGACCCTTTGGGAAAAAACAACTCAACCGCCATCTTTAAAACCAGCTGCTCTGCTCGGCTCTGCTTCGGCTACATTACGTCCTCCTCACTCTAGAGAAATGGAATTGCACAGAAAGCACCAAAAGTCCTGGTCGGTGGAAGAGGTCCACACGTTCCTCTCTTCAGGCCAAAGAAAGAATTCAAAGGCAGCTCGAGGCTCAACAGTTTTCAGGAGATCACCCAGCTCTGGATTTGTGACTAGTCTGTGGTAATCCTGAAATAACTGGTTAGCTACGAACCCCCTAAAGCTCTCACTGAAATGTATTTACTGTGTAAATGCTCGATTGTCTGTTGTACACAGTGAGCTAGCTACATTTAGCTTCATTTAGCTATCAATAGCAGCTAAGCTAACGTCCTCCCTGTGCTACTGTGCTTTATCTCGTATTATCTGCAGTATTCATGTGTTGTCATTCTGTTTTGTGCTTGTATTTAAGTTGTTGTGTGTATATTTGTATGAGAATCTTTTCCCATAAGTGTGGAGATTACCAACGAGTAATGAGTGACCGGAGTATTCTCATCTGGACCTGGTCTGGACCTGGTCTCTGACATACGTACATACGACTTTGTAAACTGTTGGTTTTGCACTTTACTTTTGTTTGTAAATAAATCTGTGATTGTATCCCAAGACTGTTTCATTCATTTATTATTGTAGCTGAGGTTTGGGTATCGATTGTTTGTCTGGTCTCGGAGTCTGCTGTAGTCCGGACCCGAGTCCGGACTAGCCTAGCTTAGCCTAGCTTTGCCGCTAACTCGCTACCCCTATGGCTGCCGCTGTCTCTCCCTCGGTCCTTTACTGGTCGAGTGGCCATATGACGAGTTTAAACCCTGGATCCTCCTCTGATGGCAGTGATAGATGTGTTAAGTGTAGTATTGTAGTTGCTTTGGAATCCAGGGTTAGTGAGTGAGCCGAGTCTCGAGCTAGCGCTAGCATTAGCTATAGCCTAGCCGTATCCTCGGACATGCAGCCCTCCTCCTCTGCTACACAGGCTGCTGTTGCTACAGGTATGTCCCATTCAGATTGTTCAGAGCAGTCAGCACCATTGACTTCACAGTGTCTGAGTCATTCTTTTAAGACATAAGCATTTTCAAAAACTACTCGTGCTGTGCTGAATTTTCTATTAAACACTTGCTCTGGTATTATAATAAATCCATGCACCGCACCAGTACTAGTTACGCGTCACACGTAAATGACGTGGTCTGACAACGCTGAGGACATACTAGGGGTACTATTTTTGATGGAAAAGCATGCGAACTGGGCCATGGCCGTGTAGAGTCAAAACGTATCGTACTCGGACCGTGGAAAAACAGCAATAGTGCTTTGAACATATGCGTTTTCATGCTCCCGTGAATTTATGCAACTGCTTCGATCGTGTTCGCCGATGCCGAAGTACCGTTTAATAATAAAATAATCGTATGCCGCACCTCCGTGAACACATACTACTGTTATATAAAGTCTTTGGAAGGTCTCTGGACACAGAGACGCTGCAGAGCTGCATTATTAGAGAAGAACTTTACACAAAAAGCCGCTAGCTTAACTCTGTTAGCATCAAAGTCCGCCCTCTACTTCCGCCACTTCCGGTGGCCAGGACTTCTGGTGTGAAGACCCCTGCGCCTGAAAATTAGAGTGTGCGTCTGGTGCGCGAGGCGTGTGAAAGCACCTTTAAGCTAGCGGCTTTTTGTGTAAAGTTCTTCTCCAATAATGCAGCTCTGCAGCGTCTCTGTGTCCAGAGACCTTCCGGAGACTTTATATAACAGTAGTATGTGTTCACGGAGGTGCACATGTAGTTCCAAGCTCGAGCGCGCGTCACCATTGACTTTGCATTGAAAGTCGCAGCAATGCATGATCCGGTCTGAACGCGGCTTAACAGCTAGGCTAGCTAGTATGTTACTTCAAAACTAGAACTCTCTGGAACTACATGAAAAGTGAACAAAGAATTCTGAACATCAGCGGTGAGTGACCCAACTATAAACTTAACCTAAATCCCTAAGCAGATCCTCTGCAAATGTGTCAAAAAATGTTATACTAATGTTAAAGTGGTGTTCACCCCCGCTCCTCGTGGCCTACGTCACTCACATTTCCTTTTCAAATCTTCCTCCAAATGGGCGTAGCCTGGAGGACTAAAGGGGACAGGCGGGGGGGGTGAATGTTGGGCGGCTCTAAGCTGTGATTGACACCAGCATTGGCAGTGTCAAAGATGGAGTGTGAACACAGACACCAGCTCTACAGCTTCTGTGCGGTCTTAGGAGGTGGAGGACTTCTCTCCACCGTCCTCACCAGAGGTTGAGAGAGAGGAGGCAGCCAGCGGCCCTCAGCCCTATCAATTTGAGCCGCTAGCACCGCTAGCTCTGCAGCAGAGCGGCTTGGCTTGCGAGCTTGCGGGCACCAGCGAGGGACCTGCAGAGGCAGCGGAGGCAGCAGACCGCCACAGAATGGGACCTGTTTCTGAATGATATAGATTAGAGTGGAATAAAAAGTATGAACTGCTTGTCACAGGTCTTGAAGAGCAATAATGTAGGGATCCGGACCCTGAAATGCTAACCTGTCTGAATCGAACCTTTTGACAAGAGTGGCCATTTACAGTGGGGCAAAAAAGTATTTAGTCAGCCACCGATTGTGCAAGTTCTCCCACTTAAAATAATGAGAGGTCTGTAATTTTCATCATAGGTACACTTCAACTGTGAGAGATGTGAAAAAAAATCCAGGAATTCACATTGTAGGATTTTTAAAGAATTTGTTTTGTAAATTATGGTGGAAAATAAGTATTTGGTCAAAAACAGAAATTCAACTCAATACTTTGTAAAATAACCTTTGTTGGCAATAACAGAGGTCATACGATTACTATAGTACCAGTATACGATTACTCTTTACCAGGTTTGCACACACAGTGGCTGATATTTTGGCCCATTCCTCCATGCAGATCTTCTCGAGAGCAGTGATGTTTTGGGGCTGTCGCCGAGCAACACAGACTTTCAACTCCCTCCACAGATTTTCAATGGGGTTTAGGTCTGGAGACTGGCTAGGCCACACCAGGACTTTCAAATACTTCTTACGGAGCCACTCCTTCGTTGCCCGGGCGGTGTGTTTAGGATCATTGTCATGCTGGAAGACCCAGCCACGTTTCATCTTCAAAGCTCTCACTGATGGAAGGAGGTTTTGGCTCAAAATCTCACGATACATGGCCCTATTCATTCTTTCCTTAACACGGATCAGTCGTCCTGTCCCCTTAGCAGAAAAAGGGGACAGGAAAAACAGCCCCAAAGCATGACGTTTCCACCCCCATGCTTCACAGTAGGTATGGTGTTCTTGGGATGCAACTCAGTATTGTTCTTCCTCCAAACACGACAAGTTGAGTTTACCAAACAGTTCTACTTTGGTTTCATCTGACCACATGACATTCTCCCAATCCTCTGCTGTATCATCCATGTGCTCTCTGGCAAACTTCAGACGGGCCTGGACATGCACTGGCTTCAGCAGGGGGACACGTCTGGCACTGCAGGATTTGATTCCCTGTCGTCGTAGTGTGTTACTGATGGTAACCTTTGTTACTTTGGTCCCAGCTCTCTGCAGGTTATTCACCAGGCCCCCCCGTGTGGTTCTGGAATTTTTGATCACCGTTCTCATGATCATTTTGACCCCACGGGATGAGATCTTGCGTGGAGCCCCAGATAGAGGGATATTATCAGTGGTCTTGTATGTCTTCCATCTTCTGATAATTGCTCCCACAGTTGATTTGTTCACACCAAGCTGCTTGCCTATTGTAGATTCACTCTTCCCAGTCTGGTGCAGGTCTACAATTCTTTTCCTGGTGTCCTTCGACAGCTCTTTGGTCTTGGCCATACTGGAGTTTGGAGTCTGACTGTTTGAGGCTGTGGACAGGTGTCTTTTATACAGATAACAAGTTCAAACAGGTGCCATTAATACAGGTAAGGAGTGGAGGACAGAAGAGCTTCTTAAAGAAAAAGTTACATGTCTGTGAGAGCCAGAGATCTTCTTTGTTTGAAGTGACCAAATACTTATTTTCCACCATAATTTACAAATTCTTTAAAAGTCCTACAATGTGAATTATCGCTGTCTCTCACAGTTGAAGTGTACCTATGATAAAAATTACAGACCTCTGTCATTATTTTAAGTGGGAGAACTTGCACAATCGGTGGCTGGCTAAATACTTTTTTGCCCCACTGTATGTAGCCTCCCCATATTCCCATACAGTAGCCCCTTATGTTGCGGTGCTTTGCTTGATAGTTTTGTCTGTACATTTTGTTCATGAACCCAGACCAAGAAACTATATGTTGTGGGGTCATATAGTTATAACATTCTAAACTCTGCCGCAATAACCTCCTTGTCCCCAAGGGAAAACTTGTGCTGCATGGAAAACCCCAAAGGCATTTTGGATAGAAATGATACCCCAATGTGCACAAAAGAGACAGAAATTTAACACACGCGCAAACATAAAGTAGTATTTATTGTATTTACAATAAACAATATACAATGAAATTGCACACGATATAGAAAACTAGTAAAACTAACAAAAGTCCTAAGTTAAATTCAGCTAACTAACAATAAAAGCAACTAATGATAAAAACTACAATATTCAACAACACGCTATATTAACACTACACAATTATCTATAATACAAACAGTTATGCTAATTGCTTGCTTGCAATTGATGTCACGTCCGCCTCATTACGTATGCGTATCACGAAGTGGTGGTCAGCCGAGCTATTTGTTTACTAGAGAAGCGTGTCTGAATAAGCCTTTTGCATGTGTTGTTTTCTAACCAATCGAGTCGCGAAACCTTTAATGGATACTTTAGGATTCCTTGTGAAGAGATCAATAAAGAGCCTCGCACTCAGGACTTTACGAAAAGACGCAGGAAAAGTGACGCATTGTTTTGTTGAGAATGACATGTTCATACCAATCGTTACTTACACGGCTCTTTACGATGCAGGATTTGTCCTTCAGGACCTTAACTCTGAGTTCCTGAACCCACAGACAGACGGAAAAGTTCCATGTTTTTCCAAACCTTCATTTGTTTAGCAGTGCAAAAGCTTGATTGTCATTTTCTTCACTTTAGATTCTAATCCACTAGCTAGTGTTACAGTCTAGGATTGTGTCTTTAATTCAGACAGAAGACATGTTTTATTGACGATGGTAGAGGCAGCATAAACAAAGGCGTTACAGAATGTAAGTGACATACAGCGGAGGAATGGAGACTTATTAGCATGTTACCATTTGCCGCGGTACCCTAACCCTTACCAAAACATGTAGTGGAAAAATTCTGCCTTGTGCATATTGTTAGAATAATGAGTTAGAACGTTCACCACAGTAGCTTCAAATTGTCATGAAATATCCAAAAAAGCAAAAAAATACTCTGAAGAGTCGCATTTTCTTCATATATCAGCACCAACTCTTGCTGGCCAGACCACCACTTTGTCAACCGGAAGTTTATGCGTCAAGTGACTGCAAGCAAGCAATAAAAATCTACCTAAATGCTATAACTAATCGCAAACCTGACAATCGATGAAAATACTCTGTTATTCCTTCTCCAACACGGGGGCGTGAACGGCCCAGTCTCGTTCACTGGACGGCAGGGCAACTGACGTCAGTCTTTGCTGCTGTGCCAATGTTGGCGCCAGATTCAAAATTCAAATGTAGTAAATACAGGTTGCCAGCAGATGGCGCCTCACTGACGGTTTTAGGCAGAAAGTTGATCTTTCAACTAATTTGCACTAAAGTGACAAAATTATGACCAGGATATGTACACAACACTATTGGACACTCATTTATACTGTTTATCAGCAAAAAATAAGTGGATTTGAGGATTAGTTGTCCTTTAATGGTTTTTTAGCGCAATCGCTTTTTGACGAATTAAAACAGTATTTTTGTCATGAAAACGTAAACGGATAATTCTTGAAACCTCTGTGCACGTGTGTTAAGAATGTATATGTATAACCTATTTTCTGATTAACATTTAAATGTGTTGATTGATTGATATTTGTGTTACTGAGCGTGGCTTGCTCCGATAGCTTCTCTCGCTCAGACAAAAGTAATAAGTGACAGTTATTATTAGTGGCCGTTATTGGTTTGAGAGTTGGTTTTTTTATCAAGAAATAATGATCTGTAGAACGTTTTGAAATTACACTCAAATCATTGGAGCATTCCACTGTCGCTGTGAGGAGCCGTAAAATAAATTATGATTATGATCATCCGCACGTCTTGGACCATTGACCTGGCGCGTGCACGGAAAAGTAGGCGCGGCTTCAAGACCAATCAGAAAAAAAGGGGGAGGATCTTGGGTCACTTTTTTCAAATCATTTACCTCTTTTTTGGACAAACTCCAGACTGTCACTTAGGCTAACACAATGGCGATGTCACACAATGGTGAAGTCACACAATGGTGATGTCACACTCGCTCAGTTCAATAATAAAAGTTAATGTTTTCCATTTCCTAAAGAAGCCTCATTATTATGCTGACCAACATGGAACTCTCGGTATTGTTCAAAACCATGTGATTAAAGAGGAAAACACCTGCACAGCGCTGCTGGCTCATTCTTACAGCAGGTTCAGACCTGGGGCTTGTTTCACTCTATGTTTTCTGATTCCAGGATGGAGCTCTGAACCCCCCCATGGTGCGCCCTACTCCTCCCAACTTCAGCCCAGGGTTCAGCAGTGAGTATTTCAGCAGAACTGCTGACCTGCTCCCTCTTGCTGACCTCAGAACTCCCTCAAGCTGACCTGCTCCAGCATGCTGAACTCCTCCCTTAGACCGCATCTTCCTCTTGCTGACCCCTGACCTCCCTCATGCTTGCCCCTTCCTCCTGCTGACCTCCCCCCCTCATGCTAACCTCTGACCGCCCTTATGCTTGCCTCTTCCTCCTGCTGACCTCCCCCCTCATGCTGACCGCTGACCTCCCTCATGCTTGCCTCTCCCTCTTGCTGACCTCCCCCGTCATGCTGACCCCTGACCTCCCTCATGCTTGCCTCTTACTCCTGCTGACCTCCCCCGTCATGCTGACCCCTTACCTTTCTCATGCCGACCTCGTTACTCATTCTGATGTTCTCTCTTTAGATGAGGGCCAGAGGCGGCAGTATGAGGAATGGTTGGGGGAGACACAGCGCCTCCTTCAGATGCAGCAGCGCCTCCTGGAGGAGCAGATCAGCGCACACCGTAAAACCAAGAAGGCTTTGTCAGCAAAGCAGCGCACAGCAAGGAGGGCAGGACGTTCCCTCAACGAGGAGGATGAGGCACAGCTGCGATATGTGACCGACCAGCAAGGGGCTGTGCAGCGGCAGCTGGAGCAGGTACACCCCCACCCTTCAGTATAATACCCCTGTTATTAAACACACTATAACTGACCGACCAGCAGGGGGCGCCCTCAAAGCCTCCTCACCCTCACAGCCTCCCCCTCAGTCAGAGAACATACACACTATCCTTGTATCCTGTATGTTAAACCTGTTGCTGAAGGAAAATGTTCTCCAGTATAACGTGTGTAACAGTTTCGTTATTGGGTCTTTGGGTCGGTCAGACTTGGGACCACTGCTCTAACCCAGCGCTCTGTCTGTGCAGATCCGAAAGCAACAGAAAGACCACTCTGAGCTCATCGAGGATTACAGATCCAAACTCCATCCTCGAGTCCTGCAGCCCCCCACCCCCGGGGCCCTGGTCCCCTCCACCCCTGGGGCCCTTGTCCCCCCCACCCCCAGGGCTCTGGTCCCCCCAACCCATGGAGGCCCTCCTGCTGGACTCATGCAGACACCACGCCCTCCTCTGGGCGCCCCTGGAGCAGCAGGGTGGGTTCCAGCCCAGGTCTCTGGGCAGGTCCCAGCTCTGGTCCCTGGGACACTAAGGATTCCCCCTCAGATGGCGCCCCAGCCCCCGGCACAGAGGTTCAGCTCAGGCGCCAACGGGGCAGAAACCCCCACTCCTCATGTGAGTGCCACATACCGAGCCTGTAATTTATAGGCACATATACTCTGCTACGTACTGAGCCTGTGTTTGTGCTGCTTCAGGTGAAGTTTGACGACAATAATCCGTTTAGTGAAGGATTCCAGGAGCGAGAGCGGCGAGAGCGTCTGAGAGAACAGCAGGAGAGACAGAGGGTCCAGCTGATGCATGAGGTCAGACCTAGGCCCCGTCCCAATCCCAACACGCATTATCATTGTGTCTGATTTCACCACAGATAAGATATGACACAGATATGACTTCATGAAAGTATTTATTAAACTGAGACGTTTTTAATGGAATTTTATATGAAGACGATTTGGTATTATTAGGTATAGAACTGCTCCATATCATATACACACTGACACACATGCACGCACACACACACACACGTACCACACAGAGGCAGAGACACACACACGTACCACACAGAGACCGATGGGTAAACAGCTGTGGTCCCGCAGATCACAAAGCTGTCAAAGCGATGCTCTGAACTACATCATGGATCAATAATAATAAATTGGATCCACGTCTCTGAACCTCAGTGAACGCGACACGCTGCTTTGCGAGCGAACCTACCATATACGGCTCCAACACACGCTTTTAAAAACTCGTGCTCGCCTCAATGTTTACTCACGTTCCGCACAAACTTGCGGCCGTTTGGTTCATGCGTTTCGTGTTGTTTTCTTTCATTGTGGCACGGCTTTGCCCGACAGCTACTACCAACTAATGCATCATGGGATCACCCTTGCGCGCAAATGAGCTCCGGACTTCACTCTCGCGCATGGGTGGTTTTTAAGGGTGTGAGGGCCCTCGCCTCTTCTCCATAAGTATTGGGACACCCTACAACCCCAACCCCCGCGGCAAGGGTCTAGGGCAAGGTTGAGAATTGGGACGGGGCTCTGACCATTCTACTCTAGACTTTCTTCAGGGGAGGGGAGGAGCCAAGTCTCAGGATTCAGTCTCTGTAACAGATGTACGTCTGTGGCCTCAGTAAAATACTGACTATGAAGTTGTGATGTGTCCAGGTGGAGAGGCACCGTGCTCTGCAGCAGCGCATGGAGCAGGAGCAGCAAGGCATGCTGGGAGGGGTCTCGCGGCCGCCTATCCTCCCCACCCATACCACTGGGGACGCTCTGTCTCAGATGCCCTTCTTCAGCTCTGAACTACCCCAAGACTTCCTCCAGTCGCCCCCCTCAACCGGGCCCAGTACAGTCCAGCCTCCACAGCCCCGAACGGGCTCTGTACCCACCACGTCATCTGCGCCTCCTTCTTCTGCTCCTCTGGCTTTGACCTTGTCTGCTCCTTTGACATCTTCTCCTGGTTCCTCTGATGTCACTATGTCTCCTTCTGGTGCTCCTACCTCATCCACCACTGCTCCTCCGGCTATGACATCATCTCCTCCCAGCGCCCCTGTCACACCCGCTCCTCCTGCTAACTCCTCCACCCTCTCCCGCCTGGGCCACGACTCCTGCTCCTCCTCCCCCTCCACACCACGTCCCACCCAGGCCGCATTCCGTGGGGATAGGACGCCACTCTCGTCGCACTCTGATGACCTCACAGCTCCTCCCACACCTGCACGCTCTGACACTGCTCCTCCTACACCTGCGCGCTCCGACACGGCCCCTCCCACACCTGTGCGCTCTGACACGGCTGGCTCCACCCCCACCCGTGCGTCTGACCAATCGGAGCTCTTCTCCCTGGCGCCGTCCACTGAGCTGGAGAGGCAGCTGTCTGTCACGGTAGCTACCCAGGACAGAGGCTTTGCTCTGGGGAAAGAGCAGCACCAAGGGCCACTGTGCGCAGTCCAGCTGGAAGTCAAGGTTTGTACAATGTCCAGTTCTCTTTGCTTTAGCATAGCGCTGAATATTCGCTTCAAGCACAGTTTGAGTAGTAATACCAAATGAGTCACCTGTGACCCCTGTATGACGCCCCGGAGGTAATATAGTCCAGCATCATCCATCACTCTCTTCCTTTTTTCTTTTCTCATCCGGTTCAAAACTATGTATCAGACATGTGTGTATCTGGTGCCTCCAAAGGCATTCTATGTTGTGGCTCTTGTTGAGGCTGTGTTTGCTTCAGGAGGAGCGCGTGGAAGGCCTCTCCTGTTCCGGAGGAGTAAAGATGGAACAGACTGAAAGCGGAGACGCTGGTAAAGAACTGCTGCGACATTTACTGAAGGAGAAGTCCCCGTCTGCCACGCCTCCCTCCTCGGCTCCACCGGCGGGCGCACTCTGCTCTCCTTCAACTCCACACAGGGGCCACATGTCTGAGGAAGAGGAGGCCTTTATGAACACAGTAAGAAGCTTTACACGGTCTGGAACTGCTCTGAACAGTGTTCCTCCTCACAATCAGACCTCCAACACACATGGGCTCAAATTAAATGCTCTTCCGTGGTGTTTCAGGGGCAGCTGGACAGTCCTGGAGGAGACCTGGATAAAAAAGCACGGTTAAAAAGACTGAACCGACCAGAGAAGGACAAACCTGTGATTAAATATAAGCGAAGGAAACGAGAAGAAGAAGAGATCCTCAACTCCAACTCTGCAGACCCCCTCCTCTCCCACCTGAGACAGGTATGACATCACCCACCTGAAACTTGCTCCTCTTTCAGTTTTGAAATACTGTTGTTGTGGTCTTTTAGTAAAACTGTTTTGGTCGTAACATCTGTATCTGTCATTTGAAGGTAATTTTTTAGGTCAAACCCTGATTTCGCTCTCTCTCTCTCTCTCTGTAGCTGGCCGTGCTCCCGCTCATGGAGCCCCTGTTCAGGGTCGACCTGTCCCTCTTTCCTCCATTTGGAAGCTCTTCTCTAGGCTCCGACTCCCGACTCTCGGGCTCTTTTGGGAACGCATGTTTGGATGGGGTCACGGACTACTACTCTACACTCATCTACAAGGTACACAAACGCATACTGTATACACGCATACACATGCACGCATACATATACAGTTATCTACATATGCTTAAAGCTCTGAATGATCATGTGTCCTGCAGCAGAATAACTTGGGTAACCCGCCCACCCCGCCGGCTTCGCTACCCCCCACCCCTCCCCCCGTACCGCGACAGAAGCTGCTGAACGGCTTCACCTCCACAGAAGAGCTGAGCCACAAGGAGCTGAGCCACAAGGAGCTGAGCCACAAGGAGCTGAGTACAGAAGGTGCGTGTCTCATCCAGCCAACCACCGATCTGCTCAGGGGAAAACTAACTTGTGTGCGTTATACAGTAGTGAAGGCCGTCAAGCAGAAGGGGGAGGAGCATCTGGCTCTAAACCACACCTCCAAAACTGTGGATGTCCCCGCCTCCCTGCCCACACCCCCCCACAACAACCAGGAGGACATCCGGTAAGTGCGACTTCAGACAGAAGCGCTGTTTGAACTGGATATGACTGAAATCAGACCCTGTTTGTGTCCCAGGCTGCAGTTCTTGGCAGAAGCCCCCAGTCCCTCAGAGTATGTCCCGTCCTCGTCGCCAGAGAGTGTGGCGGACACAGAGATCAGCCGATACCCGGATCTGTCCTTCATCAAACTGGAGCCACAGTCGCCCTGCTCCTCGCCCCCTCTGCCTGTTGTGCCCTCCGCCTGGGGGAAAGGTGCTCTCATCTTCAATCCATGTTGTAGTTAATTTATTTTTTAAGCTAAAGATAAATTGTATTTGATGTTTTAAGTACAGGGTGATGCTGTACGTTTGGTTAAGTTCTCTTGTGAATCTACTGTATGTCACCTGGAACCAGTTGGACAGACCCTGGAACCTCTTGAGTCTGAACCAGTCCCAATGCTGCGGCTCCACTCACATATGGTTTCTCTGTTTTCAGGCTCAGCGATGAAACGGGAAGTGAAATCTGAGCCAAACCTACAGGCTCCGCCCTCCTGCACTAGCACTGACCTGGTGACCCTTTCCTTGACCCTGAATCCTGTGGCCGCTCAGGTGAGACTCAGACCCACAGACCGCAGCTGTGAGCATCCGTCATGCGCACATCTGTCTCTTTATGAAGCGCTACGGTGGACAAACTTGTGTTCGCCCCAATCGCCGACAAAGTACAATATCTCTGCAGACAGGACACACGCCTCTGCTCTGCTTTTGTCTCTGGTCCTGGGTCTGGTCTGGGCCGGGCCGGGCCAGGCCCAGGACTTGAACTCTCCTCTCTCCACAGAATGTTCCTGGTGTCATGGCGGCCGTGGCACGCTTGCTCCGTCTGCCTGTTCCTCTGAACTACCAGCTCCACAGGACAGGACCTGAGCGCAGTAACTTGGCCCTGCTGGCAGGGGTACGAGTGCCGGTGATGCAGGTACTTGAAGTACATCAATGTCCACACAAGACTAATCATGTTGCAGAGCCAGGGGCCTCCTCATTTGCAGGCTTTCTATCGGCACAGACTAAGCACAGACTCCTTATTCTTTGAAAAAAGCATAACGCTAACTGTAGCCCTTGTGTTTCAGGGACCTGGTATCCGGCCTCAAAGACCTCCTGCTCCTGTAAACAGCGGTCAGTTTTCATCTCACCTCCTCCTCTTCACAGAACCCTCTGTGTTGAAGCTGCTCCTCATTCTGTCTGTGCTCTCTTCCTCAGTGCGGATGGAGATGAACACAGCACCACCCCCTGTTCGGCCTCAAAACTGCAGCTTCTGCCAAGTGCCTCTGGTCCGAGCGGTCAGACAGGTTAGTCATGTCCGAGCGCTCAGAGCATTCATGACACCCTGACCCTGGGGTTCTTTCCCATCACAGCACTGACCAGAGCCATATCTGCTTAGCTCATGAGTGGTGTGTTTACAGGAGGCTCAGTCTAAAACTGGGAACGCTGCGGTATTCTGCTCCAGCTCTTGCTCCAGCCAGTTCAACCAGCGGGAGGCCAACAAGGTATGCATGTCTCAGTACTTCTCAGTATACTTGTCTCAGTTCTCATGGCTCAGTATACATGGCTCAGTCTCATTATATCTCAGTATACATTTCTCAGTATACATGTATCTTTACAGCTGACTCCTCCTCTTGTCAAACCTCTGCATCATTACAACAACAACATGTCGTCCATCGCCGTCCACACACTGAGAGCGCCGTCCACTGACTCCGCCCCCTCGCCACCACTGGCATTCCCCAGCGCCTCCGCCATCACCATGGAGACAAGACGTACCGACAGCCTCAAGGTTTGGACTTGCTCTAGTCCTGCTCTAGTCCTGCTCTAGTCCTGCTCTAGTCCTGCTCTAGTCCTGCTCTAGTCCTGCTCTAGTCCTGCTCTAGCCCTGCTCTAGTCCTGCTCTAGCCCTGCTCTAGCCCTGCTCTAGCCCTGCTCTAGTCCTGCTATAGTCCTTCAGACTTGTGGGTAGAAACACATTAGCTCATGTCTGGTCATGGTTCCTCCAGGTGAAGGTGAAGTTGAAACCCAGGCCCAGAGCTGTTCCTGGGGGAGAGGAGCCGCGACAGAAGAGACCCAAGAACTGTGGCTGGAGACGATGGAGCGTCAGCGTCACACTCAGCAGGTCAGTCAGCTCCGAGCAAGAAGCCCGCTCACTGAGCGCCCGCCTGCATTTTTTGTTTCTTTAAACTGCTCTTCTTTCCCAGGGGCCCCTGCATTCCCCCAGAGCCCCTGTCAGAGGAGGACTTCCAGGCCTTAGGAGCGTGTTTGCGTGGAGATCCTGTCCCCAAAGACCTGCGCCGCTGCTGCTTCTGTCTTCAACACGGAGACGGGGCGACAGACGGACCAGCCAGGCTGCTGAACTTGGACCTGGACCTGTGGGTGAGTCTGGACCTCTTTCTGGTTCGTTGTGTCGCCCCCTGGTGGTTGTGTTGGGTGGCACGGTGGCTGAGTGGATAGAACTCTCACTTCTCAGCAAGAGGGTCCTGGGTTCGAATCCCGGTCGGAACAGGGACTTTCAGAGTGGAAATTACATGTAGGTATGAATGTAGATGAGAGAGTGAATGGACTGTGTTAAATCCGTCATCACTATGTGTGGAATGATTGGAACAACTTTTTGATGATTGGAACACTTTGGGTGACCTTGGTCTGTAAAATGCGCAATATAAATAAACATTACTTACTTACTTACTTGTGTTAGACTCCTCTGACATTGCTGCGCTGTCCCCTGGTGGTTGTGGTAGACTCCTGACTGTCCTGTGTCTCCCCCTGCAGGTACACCTGAACTGTGCGCTCTGGTCCTCAGAGGTGTATGAGACTCAGGCTGGCGCTCTGATAAATGTGGAGCTGGCGCTGAGGCGCGGCCTCACCGTACGCTGTGCGCACTGTCACCACACCGGCGCCACCAGCGGCTGCAACCGCCTCCGCTGCACCAACACATACCACTTCAGCTGCGCCATCGCCGCACACTGCACCTTCTTCAAGGTACGAGTACACACACACGCGCGCATGTACGAGTACACACACACGCGCGCATGTACGAGTACACACACACGCGCGCATGTACGAGTACACACACACGCGCGCATGTACGAGTACACACACACGCGCGCATGTACGAGTACACACACACGCACGCATGTACGACTGCGCACACACGCATTTACGAGTATGCACACAAACGTACGTGTACACCCACATGTAGGAGTTAACACACACACATGTACGAGTACACACACATGTACGAGTACACACACATGTACGAGTGCACACACACACTCATCTGATCTTTTTGTGTCTGACCTGCAGGATAAGACCATGCTGTGCCACCTCCACAAACCTCGCTCTCTGGCTCTAAGCCCCTCCTCCTCTCCGTTTGACCCCGCCCCCTCTGACCCGTACGACTGTGAGCTGCGCTGCTTTGCTGTGTTTCGGCGTGTGTACGTGCAGAGGGACGAGGCGCGGCAGATCGCTGCCATCGTGCAGCGCGGCGAGCGCCAGCACACCTTCAGGGTTGGCTCTCTTCTGTTTCGAGCTGTGGGGAGGCTGCTGCCCGCGCAACTCGGCCGTTTCCACAGCAACACCGCCATCTTCCCTGTAGGTTACCATGCCAACCGCCTCTACTGGAGCATGCGCAACCGCCACAGGTACCAACCCGTACTCGAGCTCACAGGGGTCATCGGTCAGACTGGACCTCACGGCAGTCTCCTCTCACTTTGTCTTCTCACTCTTTCCTCTCACCTCCTCTTTCCCCTTCTCTCACCTCCTCTCTTTCTCTGCAGGAGGTGTAAGTACATGTGTTACATTGAGGAGAAAGACGCTCAGCCGCTGTTCAAGATCAAAGTGGTTGAGAAAGGACACGAGGACCTGGTGCTGACCGGAGCCACTCCCAAAGGTACCACACACAAACCCGGTCTTGAAGACCACTGCTGGTCTAAGACTTGGTCTTAGGACCAGTCTTGACCTTATACAGTGCCTTGCGAAAGTATTCGGCCCCCTTGAACCTTTCAACAATTTGCCACATTTCAGGCTTCAAACATAAAATTTTAATTTTTTGTCATGAATCAACAACAAGTCGGACACAATCGTGAAGTGGAACAAAATTTATTGGATAATTTAAACTTTTTTAACAAATAAAAACTGAAAAGTGGGGCGTGCAATATTTTTTGCCCCCTTTACTTTCAGTGCAGCAAACTCACTCCAGAAGTTCATGAGGATCTTTGAATGATCCAATGTTGTCATAAATGACTGATGATGATAAATAGAATGCACATGTGTGTAATCAAGTCTCCGTATAAATGCACCTGCTCTTTGATAGTCTCAGGGTTCTGTTTAAAGCGCAGAGAGAACCATGAAGACAACACACCAGGCAGGTCCGAGATACTGTTGTGGAGAAGTTTAAAGCCGGATTTGGATACAAAAAGATTTCCCAAGCTTTAAACATCTCAAGGAGCACTGTGCATGCAATTATATTGAAATGGAAGGAGTATCAGACCACTGCAAATCTACCAAGACCCGGCCGTCCCTCCAAACTTTCATCTCAAACAAGGAGAAGACTGATCAGAGATGCAGCCAAGAGGCCCATGATCACTCTGGATGAACTGCAGATAACTACAGCTGAGGTGGGAGAGTCTGTCCATAGGACAACAATCAGTCGTGCACTGCACAAATCTGGCCTTTATGGAAGAGTGGCAAGAAGAAAGCCATTTCTCAAAGATATCCATAAAAAGTCTCGTTTAAAGTTTGCCACAAGCCACCTGGGAGAGACACCAAACATGTGGAAGAAGGTGCTCTGGTCAGATGAAACCAAAATCAAACTTTTTGGCCACAATGCAAAACGATATGTTTGGCGGAAAAGCAACACAGCTCATCACCCTGAACACAGCATCCCTACTGTCAAACATGGTGGTGGCAGCATCATGGTTTGGGCCTGCTTTTCTTCAGCAGGGACAGGGAAGATGGCTAAAATTGATGGGAAGATGGATGGAGCCAAATACAGAACCATTCTGGAAGAAAACCTGTTGCAGTCTGCAAAAGACCTGAGACTGGGACGGAGATTTATCTTCCAACAGGACAATGATCCAAAACATAAAGCCAAATCTACAATGGAATGGTTCACAAATAGACGTATCCAGGTGTTGGAATGGCCAAGTCAAAGTCCAGACCTGAATCCAATCGAGAATCTGTGGAAAGAGCTGAAGACTGCTGTTCACAAACGCTCTCCATCAAACCTCACTGAGCCCGAGCTGTTTTGCAAGGAAGAATGGGCAAGAATTCCAGTCTCTCGATCTGCAAAACTGATAGAGACATACCCCAAGCGACTTGCAGCTGTAATTGCAGCAAAAGGTGGCGCTAAAGTATTAGCGCAAGGGGGCCGAATAAAATTGCACGCCCCACTTTTCAGTTTTTTATTTATTAAAAAAGTTTAAATTATCCAATAAATTTTGTTCCACTTCACGATTGTGTCCCACTTGTTGTTGATTCTTGACAAAAAATGTAATTTTTATATCTTTATGTTTGAAGCCTGAAATGTGGCGAAATGTTGAAAGGTTCATGGGGGCCGAATACTTTCGCAAGGCACTGTACCTTAAGTGTGTTCTTGAGCTCGGTCTTGACCCCGGTCTTTCCTGTGTTTCAGCCGTGTGGGAGCAGGTCCTGGAGCCGCTGGCTGCGATGAGATTATCCACAGAGAGTCTGAAGCTGTTCCCTGTTTATCTGAAAGGAGAAGAACTGTTCGGTCTGACCACCTCAGCGGTCACCCGCATCATCGAGTCGGTACGTCAGCACGGTTAAAGCCCGGGGACAAAAGTTTAGTCTCATAAATATAATGCGTATAGTTTGAACAGAAAGTCAAAAAAGTAAAATATTCATGCGATCATGTTCTGGTCTCATGTCTCTCTGCTCTTGTTGCAGCTCCCTGGTGTGGAGGCCTGTGAGCGGTACTCATTCCGTTTTGGGAAGAACCCCCTGATGGAGTGGCCCCTCGCCTTCAACCCGAGCGGGTCGGCGCGCTCCGAACCCAAGGCATCTCAGGCCAAACGGTAAACACTCTTGTTCACCTGAGCCAAAATGTTTGTTAATCAGAGCCAAAATGCCCTGTCTTCAGCTCCTCTGTTCCGTTGCTCGTCAGGCCCACGTTCCTGACCAGTGCAGCCCCCCGATGCCAGGGCTCGGTGGGGGCCATCGTTGGACTAGTCCCTGGGGTCCTCTCCCTGTCTCCTGGAGATGCTGTGTCCAGCGCTCACCAGGGACGACACTCCAAGGCCTCCCAGTACCGACGCATGACCGCCGAGTGGAAGACCAATGTGTACCTGGCCCGCTCACGCATCCAGGTGAGCCTCAGCCAACCTGAGGGCAAGGGGGAGGGGTGAGGGAGGGGGGGTCCTAGTTTTACCCTGGTCTCTCTTCAGTCTGGTCTTGGTCTCACCCTGGTCACTCCTCAGGGCCTGGGTCTCTACGCTGCTCGGGACATAGAGAAGTGCACCATGGTGATCGAGTACATCGGGACCATCATCCGCAGTGAAGTGGCCAATCGCAAAGAGCGCCTCTACGAATCACAGGTACAGAGTGAGTCACGGGTACAGCGTGGATTAAACACTGATATCCTTTTTCTTCTAGAATCGTGGGGTTTACATGTTTAGAATCGACAATGATTATGTGATCGACGCAACCATCACCGGGGGACCGGCCAGGTATGTATATATATATATATATATATATATATATATATAATGTCTCAGTATGTCTGTATACTTTCTTTTTCTCAGATACATAAACCACTCGTGTTCCCCAAACTGCATCACTGAAGTGGTGAGCATCGAGAAGGAAAACAAGATCATCATCAGCTCCTGCAGAAGGATCCAGAGAGGAGAGGAGGTACTACCACTACTTTTACTGCTACTGTCTATTAATACTACTACTGTCTATTACAGTTTTTCTCAGTCGCTTTGGTGCATTTCTCACATCAGACTTAAACTTCTCAAAACTATTAGTTCAACCTCCACAACATTGAGTCATTGGTGCACATCATCATGGCAGTTTCTCATTCCTATGAACACATTTCAAATGCTTTTGTTCATGTATCAGTTACTTTCATACAATTCTATGCTGTTTTTTAACATAATCATTTGCTTCTGTCCTGTCAGTCAAAATGAAACATACTTATGACTTCCGAATAGTCATTCACTATAAAACTGTCGTCATTTCATCGCTTTGGTCATGACATGCAAAATAGTTGAACTAGGGCTGGGCGATTAATCGATTTTAATCATTAATTCGAGTTTTACGTTTAGGGCGATTTCTTTTTTTAAAAATTCGATTTTTATTTTCTCCAGCGCAGAACTACAGCGCTAACGCGCTAACCGCGGGTCTATGGTGTTGAGCAGTCATTTTGAAGCTAACCTAATGCTAACAGTCTCCCTCTGGCCTGAGGCTCGCTCTCACAGTTGGTGCTGTTGCAATAACACTTCAAACGTTCAAGAATCAGACTTTATGTAATCGTCAGAACACACACACACACGCACGCAGGCTCCGGTTGTTATGTCCGTACGCCACATCTTTCACGCTCTCTCACGCTCGTTATTCCAAAGCGCACTCCCGTGTCCGTGGCGCGCACACACTCGTGTCCCACTGAGCCGCTGCACTTTGGGGAAAGACACGTCTCACACATTGCTCTCATTGCTCTGATACAAACAACGTGTTCCCCGCTGTCTGTTAGCTACAGTAGCTGTTAGCTACAGTAGCTGCTAGCTACAGTAGCTGCTAGCTACAGTAGCTGTTAGCTACAGCATCAGAATGTAAACAGGGAGTCACTGAAGTTAGTATTAGCGCCACCAGCTGGACCGAGCGTTGTACTACAGCACAGTTACTCAGGCACAGTTGAAAGAACAAGCATGAAAACCAGAGGAGGCTTTTGGAAAAGACTGTTACAACATTTCTATTTTGAGTAATCAGTTTTAAAAATGTGATATTTCATGTAAATAATGCATGTGTTTAATAGGATTGATATATTTGCGATGGGCCTTGTTTGTGTGATTTAAGTTATTTTGAAGGTGCATAGTGTCATTGTAAGTGAAGTTATTATAAAACTGTTAAGCTACATTTTCACTGTTTACAATGGCAGAGCCATCTCGTTTACAAGCATGTTTTAAGGCTTAATTCCTGTTACACTTATGCTCCATGGGGATTTAGATTAAACTGCATAAAGGAAAATCTATTTCTTTGTCAGTTGTAGTTTGTTTTTAAATAGAAAAAAATAAATCGATTAAAATCGAAAATCGGATTTGGTGTGAAAAAATCGGAGATTTTTTTTTTTTGCCATATCGCCCAGCCCTAAGTTGAACTAGTTCTCAAAATCATAACTGTCAAGCTAATATCATACATTCCTTTATCTTTTTTCCCTGTAAACCTTTCCTAAATTGAACAATTTCTGTGTGTGTTTTATTGTTTACATTTGTCACAGTTCTACCATAATGCTATTTCTTGTATGTAACTGGTGACACACACACACACACACACACACACACACACACACACACACACTAAAACACACACACACACACACTAAAACACACACACTAAAACACTAAAACACACACGGCTGTTCAAAGTCATTGAGCATCAACTGGTGACATCTGGTCAGTATCCCGGCTATCAATGGATGCACCAGAAATGCAGTGAACGATATTGTGACTGACAGAGAGACCGTTCGCGATTACAGGACAGTGAGAGAGGTCCGCAGACAGAGGCAGGAGAACCACAAACAGAGGCAGGAGAACCACAGTCACGGGCACTGACAATATTAAACCTTTTGGAATTGCGATCAGTGCATTGAAGAGTATGTGACGTGTTTGCGTGCACGCGGGGGTGAGCTGATGGAGCGAGCATGCGGGTAAAGTTGTTGGCGTATGATTTGTGTACAAATCTCTCCATGGCCTCGCACCAAACTATATTAGTGACATGTTAGTCCCATATGAACTAGCCCGGACTCTGAGGAGCACAGGGACTGGACTTCTGTTAGTGTCCAGAGTCAGAACTAAACATGGGGAGGCTGCTTTTCAGATTCATGCTGCTAAAATCTGGAACAGTCTTCCTGAAGATGTGAGACAGGCCTCCTCTCTGACAATGTTTAAAACCAGGTTAAAGACGGTTCTGTTTAGCTGTGCATACAACTGAGGGATTTTATATATATTTTTTTTTTTTTTTTTTTTTTATGTACTGTGATTATTTATGATTTTAATGCTTTCTTGTTCTGTTCAGCACTTTGAATTGCCTTGTGTATGAATTGTGCTATACAAATAAACTTGCCTTGCCATGAGCAAGAACACAGACATACAGGGAATAAGTACCTTGTCTGATTATTTTTTTGTGACAAAATAAAGCCCACGACTCTTTTCGCAACAATCCGGAGGAATAACTCCGCAGATAACAGTGAGGGTCTTTGAAAAGGGAGTTAAACCCATTATAGATGCATGAATAAAACCCCGTACACAACACGTAGAAAGTGCATCATTTCAGCCGTGGAAAGACTTGCTCCGGATGGACCCCTCTCAGCGCCATCGTCTGGTCAGAGTGGTCTATAGCAGACTGGATTGGAATGTCTCGATGGCTCATTTTCCTTTGATTTATTATAAAAACATATTGCTCACATTATTTGTTACTATGTCGAAATAAGAAGTTGTTTGATTTAAATGTTGTATATATGTAAATTGAATTTAACATAAATAAATAAAAAGACAGCTCCTCCCTGCCTCCTACGACCGCGGTCTGGGCTTAAACAGGAAAGTTTTACAGAATCAATCAAACAACATTATTTCTGGCTACTTCAAGGATGCAGTGGTCACTGTCGGCAATATCTTCTCATAATCTGCAGGTGAAGGACGTCCAGAGACCGTTCCAGACAACACATACGAGTTTTCAACTGCACATGCGCAGTTGAAAAGTCGAAATTTTGACTTTCTGTAGTACTACTGCTGTTACTGTCTATTAATACTACTACTGTTGTTCTGATTTTCTCATTTTTGTTTCTAGTTGAGCTATGACTACAAGTTTGACTTTGAAGACGACCAACACAAGATCCCTTGTCACTGCGGCGCTGTCAATTGTCGCAAGTGGATGAACTGAACACACAACTGACACACAACCAATGCAACAACACGTGAGATACGCGGCTTGGATGATCTTCCCGAGTCGCTTGGGTAAAGGGCTTCGACAGCTCTGTGCGCGGGGCTTGGAGGCTGGTCCTCTGTAGAGTTTATGTTGTGTACAAAGCAGCAGATGTAAAGTACGTTGCACTAAATTGCTCTTGGCTCCGGACGCTGAATCTGTAAAATAATCCTTTTTCTCGTTTTGTTTTTGTATTTATTAATGAAGATATTTTGTAAAACCGGAGTCTGTAAATATGTGTAAATGAGAAGCATCATGTCTATGGAGTGACATCGGTCGTGTGGTTTGTCCTCGTGAGATGGGACTGTAAATACACCTTCGTTTTTTTATTCACAATGCAGTGAGCTTTTGTTTTGGGAAATGGGTCAGATTTAGAATCATTTACAGAAAATAAACTATTTTACATCCTGAGCGTGAGTTTTAATATCTGTAGGGCTGGCGCCGCTTCCAGGAGTAAACACACATTTTCATCCATCTTTATTCTTTTGCATCAAAAGAAATTAATCTTTCACCAAATGATTAGAAAATCCTTGTCCTGAATCTGAAGACGACATGTGTAGTTTGGAGCAGACTGGTCAGCTCTGTGGGAGGGCCAGTCAAACTAGACCCAGAGGAACAGCCAGGCCAACACACTAATTCTGGTTGAGGGCCCAAAGTATGAGAAACAGTTCACACATTCGCTGAAGACTAATTTAAATAAATTAGTCGCTCTGAAACCTCTTCTGCACAATCAAAAATCATAGTCTCTTATATTGAAATGTAGTTTGTGAAAACTTTTATTAGATCAGGGACAAAGCACGACAGCTGCATTCAGACAGGAGGGTGAGTGTGGAGCTAAACTACAGGTTTAAATCCACATTTCCCTTGTCTGCTCCAAACTTCAGTACAAACAGTTTTAAATAAATAAATGTGTTTTGATCCCTGTATTTACACCAGTGTTTCAGACACATACTAAACCGTAGAGATTTGAATCTTGGGAATTTATCAATAAACTTGCGGTTGCTTCAATTGTTGACATTTCAATTTGCAGCATTCAAAAAAAAACATTGTTTTTCCTTAACCATAAAAGACATTTGGAGTGTAAGTAATTACAGCTCAGAGTTTTACTGTTATCTGTAAAAAGTGGTTTTTGACAAAGGTGAATCAAAGTCGTAGAAAAAGTAAAACAGCAAAAACAAAATCACATTCAGAACCGGACAAAACTGTTTCAGTGCGTGACCACAAAGTCACCAGGCGGGCTGGGGCCACTCATAGCCACATTGACACCAGGCAGGGGCAGGGTCACTTGTATGTATGGAGACAACAGGCGGGGTCACTCATCTGAACCGGCTGAGCGCTTCTGGTTTCGTTTCCGTGGAGATCGCCTTGGAGAAGCTTTGTCTAAAAAAATTTGAGATACACTTTACAAAATGTATTAATCACGGCAACACATAAGAACTGTTTCAAATAGAAACTGGTCTGTAGGTTACTAGTCTCACCTCTGCGGTTCTGCACTGGAGACAGCAGCAGCGGAAACAGAAGAGAAAAGAGTGAGACACAGACAAAAGGACTGACACAGACGGACGAAGGGACAGATAGACGGGACAGAGACAGACAGACGAAGGGGAGAGACTGGACAGTTGCGGGCGTTTCGTATCCTGCCGCCTCTTCTGTCTGGACGCTCAGACTGTGACATTAGTCTGACACGCCTCAAATACACAAGTCAGGACCAGAGTTGGTCGTCTGATTCCTCCTCTACTACTCTGTATTGGTGCACATGTGTATTCATGAGTGTGTGCGTCCAGCAGGGGGCACTCACTGATCTGGTTCAGTGTCTCCTGGGGGATCCAGCTCAGGTCCACGTCGTTATGACTCGCTGTTCCCATCTCTACTTTAGGAGCAGGACGCCGCCTCTGAACACAACACAAGTTAGACTCAGACCAACCAGGGCCCGAGACCCGGTCACGTGAAACAGACAGGAGCAGAGGAGAGGAGCAGGGGAAACCCTACTTGAGGTCCTGCTGACTGAGGGTAAAGTACCTTCCTGGACTCCAGAAGCTGGTGCAGACCCACCACCACGAGCAGACTGAGCCCAGAGAGGAACACGTACATGAAGATCCTGCAGAAGGTCAAAGGTCAATCAGACAGGAGGCTTTAAAGACAATCTGACAAAACACTTAGCCGCGCCTAAAATCTCATCTCGCTCTGTGGGCGAGCGCCCCTCTCGCTCATAGACTGTAAAAAATAATTGACGTAGTCACGCCTATCTCCGACGTTCTAACTAATGGGCCAAAAAATGCTCTACTGGAGCTATCTAAAATGGCCGCGAGTGGTCCCGCCCACAAGAAAATTGTGAAAAAACGCATCTGCGCATGCGTCCATTCATTTGAACGAGAGACTTCAAAATTTCACAGCAAGTGAACTAGAGTGGTCCAAAAAAATTCACCCCCCTCAGCATTGACACATGTGGAACGGAGCTTTGCGCCAAGAGCCAGCTTGAAAGCATGTCAGCGCACGTCATTTTGGCCACTTTTGAGCCAGGACCCGCCCCCGCTGTGCGTGGAGCATGTATCTCACGTTTCTCCGTCCAGCCCGTCTTCTCTCTCTGTGATTGTCACAGTTTGGTTAAACACTGCGTCCTGGAAGACGTTTCCCTGAAACAGAAAACACAAAAGTCACTGATCTGAATCTCAACAATGTGGTCTCCTTCAACTAAAGAACAGGAGCTAATGTGCTAAAGCTAATGTGCTAATAGATCCTTTATTCGTCCCAGAGGGGAAATTTCTAATGATAATGCAGGCTTTGAAGATCTAATTGTTTAATCTGACAATCACATCAACATGAGGGTCCTAAAGCCTCACCTCAGCATCCCTGTAGTTGAGGTTGACCACGAGTCCAAAAGGGCGCCCCCCCATGGGCTCCGCGGGGATGAACGAGTACTCGAACGTGGCCTGACGCGACGGTGGGACAACAGCACCGAGCTGCAGCGCCGTGAAATTCTGAATGAAGAACTGGTAATCCTGCAACCACCCCCAATGCAAGAGGTCATTGAATATACAACACCCAATGCAATCCACACACACACACAAACAAACCTGAGGATAGCGGAACGACGCGTCCAGAGACTCAATCATGAAGTTCTCTGAGCCTTTGTTTGTGAAGCCGAGCAGGAACTTCACAATGTTATTGGAAGGAAAATCTGAAACAAACACAGATTACAGACCCGGGGAGATCTTACGGGCCTATGTGGAAATAGGGGCAGAGCTAATGGAGGAACTACTTGACTGGTTTCTTCTGCAACATTGTTTTAGCCGAGTTAACATTTTATATAAACCATAAATTCAATAGACATCCATCCCACTGGGAGGACACCAGGGGAAGACCCAGGACACAGCGGGACTGTGTCTCTCAGCTGGCCTGGGGAACAACTCTGGAGGAGCCTGAATAAGAACTTTTGTTATGTTACAGCCTTATTCCAAAATTGATTGAATTCATTTTTTTCCTTACAATTCTACACACAACACCCCATAATGACAACATGCAAAAGTTGAGATTCTTGCAAATTTATTAAAAATAAAAAAACTAAGAAACCACATGTACATAAGTTGTCCTGCTGAAAGATGAAACATCGCCCAAGTCTAAGGTCAAAAGTGCTCTGGAGCAGATTTTCATCCAGGATGTCTCTGTACATTGCTGCATTCATCTTTCCCTCTATCTTGACTAGTCTCCAAGTTCCTGCCGCTGAAAAACATCCCCACAGCATGATGCTACCACCACCATGCTTCACTGTAGGGATGGTATTGGCTTGGAGATTAGCAGTGCCTGGTTTACTCAACATGACGCCTGGCATTCACGTCAAAGAGTTCAATCTTTGTCTCATCAGACCAGAGAAGTTTTTTACTCATGGTCTGAGAGTCCTTCAGGTGCCTTTTGGCAAACTCCAAACTAAGAAGCGGCTTCCGTCTGGCCACTCTACCATACAGGCCTGATTTGTGGATTGCTGCAGAGATAGTTGTCCTTCTGGAAGGTTCTCCTCTCTCCACAGCGGAACGCTGGAGCTCTAAACAAAGTGACCATCGGGTTCTTAGCCACCTCCGTGACTAAGGTCCTTCTCCCCTGATTGCTCAGTTTAGATGGCCGGCCAGCTCTAGGAAGAGTCCTGGTGGTTCCAAACTTCTTCCATTTACGGCTGATGGAGCCCACTGTGCTCATTGAGACCTTCAAAGCAGTACCCTTTTCTGGACCCTTCCCCAGACTTGTGCCTCGAGACAATCCTGTTTCGGAGATCTACAGACAATGCTTGGTTTGAGCTCTGATATGCACTGTCAACTGTGGGACCTTATATATACACAGGTGCCTTTCCAAATCAAGTCAAATCAACTGAATTTACCACAGGAGGACTCCAATGAAGCAGTCAAAGCATCTCAAGGATCCATCCATCCATCCATTTTCTTCCCTTTGATCCATTTCTGGGTCAGGGGGGTGGCAATCAGAGATACCACCCAAGTCTCATAGCACCAGCCCCTCACTGACCCTCTGCAGGTGGTGAGTCCACAGGAGGACGGCTGCTCTCTGAGTGTGAGCATAGCCTTGATCTTTCAGTGGGGGCTTTGGGCAAAGTGGGGTTAAGTGTCTTGCCCAAGGACACAACGACAGCAGTCATCAGTGGGAGTCGGTGGAGAAGGTGTAGAGGTGGGAATTGAACCCACGACCTTCTGGCCTTAAGGCCAATGCTCTACCAACTGAGCTACTGTCGCCCATCTCAAGGATGATCCGTGGAAACAGGATGCACCTGAGCTCAATTTTGAGCTTCATGACAAAGGCGGTGAATACTTATTTACATTTATTCGTTTTTTTGTGTAATACATTTGCCAATATCTACATAAAACCCCATAATGACAAGGTGAAAACCATTTTTTTGGATAGAATTTTAAGGGGGAAAAAAATGAATCCATTTTGGAATAAGGCCGTAACATAAAATGTGAAAAAATGTAAGCGCTGTGAATACTTTTCGGATGCACTATAGGTTCACAAGCATTGTGTTCTCCATTGTCAATCTTGGTTAGGTCCTGTTTTGGCTGTATTTTGTATTTGAGTATTTTCAGTCTGCTCGCTATACCGCTAATGTTCCCGTGACCACTTTGCGGCTCTTTGACCCGTGAGAGCGGGAGAGAGAGAGACGAGGAAAACAAACAAGCATGCAAATGGAATTTATTGCGGCCATAAAAATCATCGAGATAATTTTAATTATCATGCGATTAATTGATTTATTGAATATCGCGACAGGCCTAGCAATGCCTGCCTCCCACATGTGCCAGCGCGGACCAAAACAAGAGCCCTTCAGCGGGACACACACAGCACTGCCACCCGCACCATCATCTACCCCTGTACATCTGATGGTTCACAGTATAAAGCCTAGTGTATAGACACGCGGAACTTACAGAGGTGACGTCACTTGCTCAACACGTGGATCACCGCAAGGCCCTTACGTAGCCTGCCGCACACCCTCGAAAATGTCTAACTACGCAGCCGGCGCCGTAACGAAGCTCCGCTGTGATTGGTCCGTGTGTGATTACTTTCACACTTCGGAGCAGACTGCTTTGTGCTTCGAAGGAACCGAAGGAAAAGCAGTTTGGGCTCGTGGCTCAGAGCCTGATATCCGTGGAGACTGGACTAGAGTTCTGTTGCATATCTAACATATATAAACTGTGCAGTCGTTTGTTTTGCACTGTTCCAGTCTGTTTGAACCTGCAATTGTAAATAGTTCATGTCTGTCTCAGATATTTACCACTTATTGTTTTTCTGTTTGTGCTGAATACAATTTAATAATAACTGTTTCCAACAAGAACTGTGTCTTTAACTCATTGACCGCCAACACGTCAATTGCGTGTCCCGCTATTTTTACGTTCCCAGATGTCTATTGTTTCTATTATGTATGGGGATGGCTTGAGACCATATTTTATCGAGCCAGCAGGTGGCAGCATTTCTCTCTGAATGGTTTGAAAACAGCCAGATGCACATGTTGTGCCTCTTTTTCCTCAACTTTCTGGTGATTTCAGTAAATTTGCCCTCTATTTGACTGGGGATTACAGGGGATTTCAGATAGTCATAGTACACAATATTCTGTGGGTCTTGAAAAATCAGTAAAAATCATCAGAAACGGCTGGCAATATGGGAGAACCTGTTCTGAAATAGGCTGGCAGTCAATGAGTTAATCACAACATCACAGTGAAATGAGTTGAAACGATGAGTTCATAGAACTATCACATAAACCTACAGTAGAAACACATGTAATGAGCTCAAACAGCTCGGTTTGCTAATGTTTTTGTTCTGAAGAGAAAGAAGCAGAATGAGACCGCTGTGGTTTCTCAGGCCACTCCGCTGAGATCGCCATCGTTTGGTTGTGGGTAAAAAATTTTGTCAAGAATCAACAAGTGGGACACAATCGTGAAGCGGAACAAAATGTATTGGATAATTCAAACTTTTTTAACAAATAAACTGAAAAGTGGGGCGTGCAATATTATTCGGCCCCCTTGCGCTAATACTTTGTAGCGCCACCTTTTGCTGCAATTACAGCTGCAAGTCGCTTGGGGCATGTCTATCAGTTTTGCACATTGAGAGACTGGAATTCTTGCCCATTCTTCCTTGCAAAACAGCTCGAGCTCAGTGAGGTTGGATGGAGAGCGTTTGAACAGCAGTCTTCAGCTCTTTCCACAGATTCTCGATTGGATTCAGGTCTGGACTTTGACTTGGCCATTCTAACACCTGGATACGTCTATTTGTGAACCATTCCATTGTAGATTTGGCTTTATGTTTTGAATCATTGTCCTGTTGGAAGATAAATCTCCGTCCCAGTCTCAGGTCTTAGCAGACAGGTTTTCTTCCAGAATGGTTCTGTATTTGGCTCCATCCATCTTCCCATCAATTTTAGCCATCTTCCCTGTCCCTGCTGAAGAAAAGCAGGCCCAAACCATGATGCTGCCACCACCATGTTTGACAGTGGGGATGGGTTTCATCTGACCAGAGCACCTTCTTCCACATGTTTGGTGTGTTTCCCAGGTGGCTTGTGGCAAACTTTAAACGAGACTTTTTATGGATATCTTTGAGAAATGGCTTTCTTCTTGCCACTCTTCCATAAAGGCCAGATTTGTGCAGTGCACGACTGATTGTTGTCCTATGGACAGACTCCCCCACCTCAGCTGTAGTTATCTGCAGTTCATCCAGAGTGATCATGGGCCTCTTGGGTGCATCTCTGATCAGTCTTCTCCTTGTTTGAGATGAAAGTTTGGAGGGACGGCCGGGTCTTGGTAGATTTGCAGTGGTCTGATACTCCTTCCATTTCAATATAATTGCATGCACAGTGGTCCTTGATGTTTAAAGCTTGGGAAATCTTTTTGTATCCAAATCCGGCTTTAAACTTCTCCACAACAGTATCTCGGACCTGCCTGGTGTGTTCCTTTGTCTTCATGGTTCTCTCTGTGCTTTAAACAGAACCCTGAGACTATCAAAGAGCAGGTGACTTGATTACACACAGGTGCATTCTATTTATCATCATCAGTCATTTAGGACAACATTGGATCATTCAAAGATCCTCACTGAACTTCTGGAGTGAGTTTGCTGCACTGAAATGAAAATATTGCACGCCCCACTTTTCAGTTTTTTATTTGTTAAAAAAGTTTAAATTATCCAATAAATTTGGTTCCACTTCACGATTGTGTCCCACTTATTGATTCATGACAAAATATAATTTTTTTATATCTTTGTTTGAAGCCTGAAATGTTCAAGGGGGCCGAATACTTTTGCAAGGCACTGTATCGATATTCTGCAATAATCTAGATCTTCAGTACTTTACATGCTACAACGCTCAGCCTCAGGGAAAGCAAAAAACATGTTTCACACAGTCTACCTTACTTGACTGGCTAAGTAAATGGTAGCACAGCGCTTGGGTTTGGTGTTGAGGAAGACAGCCAATCACTGCAGAGAGAGGAGGCGAGGAGGAAGCGAAGCATTCTCTACTCTTTACCTCCCTTTCTGTTACTCCTGTTACTTACGTGGCAATAAAAATGGTTCTGATATGCACAAACTGAAGACATGTGCCTCGGACCGTCCGGGTTCCAGGACATCATGTCATTTTGGTGGAGACACATTGGTCCTCACCAAATATTGGTGGGAGCTTTTAGAACTCAGGATTTAAGCAAGTTTGACATGAAAGCACTGTGCTTCATGTGGCTCTAACATCAAAGCATCTGATACGGTTCTTTAAAACAGTGTTTACCATCTCCTTTGACAAAGAGGATGGTGGTGTCCGCATGAGGAGAAGCCTTCATCTCTCCAACCAGCGCCTCCTCCTCCTCCTCTTCTTTGTCTTCTACCTGCAGAAACAGAAACATCACAAACTAAACACAACTGCCTGATGCCAGCAGAGGGAGCAGTAAACACAGACATGTGATTGTAAAGTATGTGCTTCACCTGAGAGATCACCAAAACTGATATCTAGACAATACTTTTGTTTTAAAAGTCAGAAAACTGCTCTGAGTATGATGTCATAGTCAGGGCTCGACATTAACGGTTGTCTGCTTGCCCGGGGCAAGTAAAGAATTGGGACGGACAAGTGCGCCGTTTTAGCAGGTTGCCCGATCGGGCAAGTGATGTGTTGCTTTAACGCATTCAGGCTGGGAATACATTTCTTCATCTGGAGCCGGGACCTGCTGTTTCTCGTTTTTTGAATAATTCTCTTCGTTAGTAAATTGTCTGGATCAATGAAATGCATCTGGATTTACAACTTTTTTCCGCTGAAAACGTCATTTCTGTTAAATGTGTGACTGCAGGCACTTTCTGTTGTTTGCATTACTTACTCGAACAGCATTCACTTCCTCCGCTCTGAGCCCAGCAGCTGTGGCCGCTTTGTACCATAGACTGTGCGGACAAGATCTTAGACGCGAGTGCAGGACCATAGACACGAGGGAAGCGCAGACAGAAAACAGACGCGCATTCACTCACAAAATTAAAGCGCGGGTACCTAAAATTTACCCTTGCATTTAACAATGCATGTTGGTTGTGCACCAAGGCAAGGAAAGTTTATTTGTATAGCACAATTCATACACAAGGCAACTCAAAGTGCTGAACAAAAAATAAGAAAGCATTAAAATCATAAATAATCACAGTACATTAAAAAGAAAGATAAAATTATTAAATATACAATCCCTCAGCTGATGTTACTGATTTAAGGTGGCTATTAAAATTTAAGTCTGAGTCCAGTATTACCCCTAGATTTCTGACCTTGTTTGAAGGTTTTAGGGAGAGAGACTGGAGGTGACAGATGATGCTCTCTTTGTTTCTGGGGACCAAAGACAATCATTTCAGTTTTGTCTGTGTTTAGCTGAAGGAAGTTGTTTTGCATCCACTCACTGATCTGTTGGATACAGTGAAGGAGTGAGTCCACTGGTCCATGTTTTCCTGCAGTCAGTGAGACATAGAGCTGAGTAAATCCAATAGAACACACCACAACAGGCGTCTTGTTTTTTTGTTTTGCATACTTAAAGTGGACATATCGTGTTTTCAAATAATTGATTTTTACATTTAAATCATTCATTTGTGGCCTATATAAAGCGTAACTGCAATACCTGGGTCTGAGTCTCATTATTTGTAGCTCCACGGGCCTTTCTTCTACACCTGTTCTGAGGTGCGTCTGAGAGCAACCTGTTTTGGTGCTGTCTCTTTAAAAGCAAATGAGGGCGGTACCACAGATCTGGAAGACCTCCTGTGTGGTACCGGTGCCCAAGAAACCACTGGCCAAAGTCCTCAGCGACTTCAGGCCAGTGGCTCTAACATCCCACTGCATGAAGACACTGGAGAGACTGGTCCTGGGACATCTCCGCTCCACTCTGAGCCCAGCGATGGACCCGCTGCAGTTTGCCTACAGGCCGGGCATCGGAGTCGAGGACGCCATCATCTCCCTCTTCCATCGCTCCCTGTCCCACCTGGAGACACCCGGCTCCACTGTGAGGATCCTCTTCTTTGATTTCTCCAGTGCCTTCAACACCATCCAGCCGCGGCTTCTCAGGGACAAGATGGAGACAGCCGGTGTGGACTACGGCCTGTCCCAATGGATCCTGGACTACCTCACAGACAGACCCCAGTTTGTGAGAACCAGGGACTTTGTGTCGGAGGTCCTGACCTGCAGTGTGGGGGCCCCCCAGGGAACTGTCCTCGCGCCGTTCCTCTTCACCCTCTACACTGGAGACTTCAGACACAACACGGACGGTTGTGTTCTACAGAAGTTCTCTGACGACTCTGCCATCATCGGACTCAGCTCCGAGGACGATGACACAGAGTACAGAGGAGTTATACAGGACTTTGTGGACTGGTGTCAGCGGAACCACCTCATCAACGCGGGGAAGACCAAGGAGATGGTGGTGGATTTCCGCAGACGTCACTCTGCCGCTCCAGCCCCAGTGAACATCCAGGGAAAGGACATCGAGAGAGTGGACTCTTACAAGTACCTGGGTGTTCATCTTAACCACAAACTGGACTGGACTCATAACACAGACGCCCTCTTCAAGAAGGGCCGGAGCTGGCTCTACCTGCTGAGGAGGCTTAGGTCTTTTGGAGTTCAGGGGCCACTCCTGAAGACCTTCTATGACTCTGTGGTGGCATCAGCCATCTTGTACGGTGTGGTCTGCTGGAACAGCAGCATCACAGAGAGGGACAGGAAGAAGCTGGACAAGGTCATCAGGAAGTCCAGCTCAGTCCTGGGCTGTTCCCTGGACACAGTGCAGCAGGTGGGGGACAGGAGGGTCCTGAGCAAACTAACATCTATGCTGGACCATGACCGTCACCCCCTGCAGGACACTCTCTCTGCTCTGGAGAGCAGTTTCAGTGACAGACTAATTCACCTCGCTGTGTGAAGGAGAGGTTCCGTAGGTCTTTCCTTCCTGCTGCTGTCAGACTGTACAATAAGAACTGCTGAGCCTGTAAATTTCATTCATTTGTAATTAAGTAAATTCTTAAATCATGTGCAATGTGCAATACTGCAACTTCAAGATGTCACAGAACAATGTCACTTTACTTATATACTTTTTATCCTGCACTATTTAACTGTACAGTATATAACTGCACTACTACATATATATATTTTGACTGGTATTGAAGCATTTCCAGCATCTACAGCTAGTTATGTTAGCTAAGAAACATAGCTACTACTTATTTGTATATATTGTGTGTGCTCCCTGTGTGCTCTTACTACTGTCCTATACTGTATGTGCGCAGCAACATTGAAATTTCCCCACTGTGGGACGAATAAAGGAATTCTTATCTTTTGACCACGCCCCCATCCAGGTGACACAGCGGCCATTTTTGTAGTTACTAAGCACAGATACAATTATCTCATAGAAACTTCTCATTACATCACAAACATGAAGCAGGCCTTCCTCATTGACTGAAAGCAAATGTTAAGTTTCATTCTTAGTCCAGTCTTATTATCGACTCTTCTCTTTTTAGCTTTGGGATACATGCGCATAGTCTATGATGCTCACACGCCGGTTTGTAGCGGCCGCCCGGTGCGGGCCTACGTCGCAGGATATGACGCACTACGGTGACAGAAATGTTTAAATTGAATATTACTTATGCACAATTTTACAGCATTTAAAAACGTTAAGAACGTTTTTCCTTCAGAAGCCGCAGGTTGCAGACTCCTAGTTTATACAGTATGTGGAAGCAAATACTGTAGAGGATCAGGATATGTGCAGTTTCAACAATAAAATAAAATGCAATAGTCTACATTACAAGAGTTATAAACATGTCTCAGAGTGAGGGAGGTGGACACAGACAACACTATTGTTTGTTACAGGGATGAGAAGTGGTCAAAAAAGACTGAAATGCATATTGTCAGCCATTTGCTGGCTCTAAATCTGTTTAATTTGTTCACAACATATTACTTTTGGGCTCGAACATGAACTTTTAATGCAATGTAAAATGTAGGTATCAGAGCTTTATTTAGGGCGTTTAATCGCGCTTCGAGAGGAGAGGGGAGACGCGGACTGTTTCCTGCAGCAGTGTATTTATTGGGTTCACAGATTACTCAAAGACACGCATGGTCCTGTGCGCGTTTATGGGGTTGGGTACATGGCCACGTTGAGGCTGCGCGTTCAGCCACAACACGGCGGAATCCCGTTCGAGTACATACAGCAGGTGCCCCACTCAAAAAATTAAACGGATTTACACTTCTCATAAACATGTGTTTTGTATGAGGCAGACAGACCGGCCCAAATATGGACATCGGCCCTTTGGGCATTGCCCGGTACGTCCGATGGCCAGTCCAGCCCTGTTCGCTGGCATCCTTGAGCTTGGACTACAAATTTGAAGTGATGCACAGTAGAGGAGGGCTGGGCCGAAGTGTTTTGTTAGACGCCCATGCCCTTATATAGCAGTCTCAAATCAGAACGGGTTGAAATATCTTACCTAAACAGAATATGAAGTGTTCTCTGCAACCCATGAAGAGACTGATGTCAACTTTTTTGCCCTTCTAGAGGCTCCAACTACACAACATAAGGCATTTAAGGCACAAAAAGTGGATTTTTCATGATATGTCCCCTTTAAGAGCCCTGGGAGTCATTATTTGACTTTTTGGGCAGAGAGTGGAGTTTTTATTATTATTATTATATATTATTAATCTTTATTAAGAACACAATACAACATGGTCCATTGTTAAAAGAAAGTATTCAATACACACAATTAGGGCTGCAACAACGAATCAATATCGATAAAAATTGATTATTAAAAGCGTTGGCAACGAATTTGATTGGTTATCGATTCGTTGTGTCGTGCAATTAATACGTCACCGAGCGCGCGAGTTGGGCGCATTCTTGTAGTTCTATGGTTGAGCGGACGGACGCACATGCACCACAGAACTACACAACACTGCATGCACACTGCCGTAAAACTCCACAGAAGAAGAGCAGAGTGTGGCGAAGGTGGTCATTTTTAATAGAGTCTATGGTGGAGGCATTCATTCGAGCAAGACTGCGTTGAACCAGTGCAGAATAGCGACGCGAAGGAAGCGTGCGAGTGTTGCACCGCACTAACTTTAGACACTTTGCACAGAGTCAGTGGGAACAGTGTTTCTCAGGGTCAGGGCTGTCATTGGGAGGTTCAGAGACTGGTTAGATTTGCGGAAAACAAGCCTGGAAGTCACGTCGGGGCGCTGCGCCGCGACTCCAGCCTCTGTTAGTCTCCGGTAAACCTCCGCAAATGGTGCCTCCCACAGATGTATTATCGTGCCTCCCGCCATCACCGGGACAGTAACGTGTTGGAGAAGACATGGTCTGGTGTTAGACGAGAGAGAGGACAGGGGAGAGGAGAGAGAGCGGGGGAGACGAGAGAGAGCAGGGAAGACAAGAGAGAGAGCAGGGGAGACACATTTGACGTATGACGTCATAATATGCTAATTAGATGGGTACACTTATCCCCGACATACAACTTTTTGCCATCCTTAATAATTCTGTAATTTACAGAAAGTCTTTATCTCCTATCACTTTTAAGTTACAGCCTTTTGAAATAAAAATGTTTTTGAGTATATGCACTCAACAACGTACAATTACCCTAAAAATTACTTAATTACACAAACGCGTCTTGTCTCGTTGGGTTAAACAACAAAACCTGTTTTTGTGCACTTTACTTTATACTGCACTGCATACATTTGTATGTTTCTTTGTGTTGATCCAAGGCCACGTTTTTTAATAACGGGATGGAAACTAAAAATGCTTTTTTTCCCCGATGAATCGAAGAAATAGTCGACAGATTAATCGATTATTAAAATAATCGTTAGTTGCAGCTCTACACAACTAACACATTTAGCACCACTTGATTGCCAAACTCTTGTTAACTCATTGTATTGAGAAATTATTGGTAAGTAACTTTTGACTTCGGGCAAGTAAAATATAAAATGGTACTTGCCCGAAGGGCAAGTGGCTGACAAAGCTTAATGTCAAGACCTGATAGTGATGTCACAGTGCTAGAATAACAACATACTGCTACAGGACTGAGACAGGAGCTGTTCCATGTTCTCATCCCGCATGTTGAGAAACCTCTCACCAGCTCTGCGTTTTCATCGTCCTCCACTTCAGCTTCATCGTCTTCATCGTCTGCAACGACATCATCTGTGACATCATCCACCACATCTTCATCCACCGCCTCAGCCTCCTCTTCCTCAGTGAGGTCCTGAGCCCAGACCAGTGTACCTGAGGAACACAGGTGTAATGTGTGGTCCATATCTAAGAATCGTATCACTTTTCAACAAAAAACTCGAAAGAATGTGTAATGTTAAATATTGATACCATATTTAGATATTTAATCTAAAAATGTATTGTTAAAACTGAGGTATGTAACTTTCAGACCACTCCAATAGAACTCTAATATTGAGAGTGAGGAGTTGTCGTCATAGCACAGAGACCCTCCCCGTCTCCGCCATGTTGGTAGGATCCCAGCGGCAAACACTTGTTGTTGTTAACTCGGTAGCAAAGGAGGTCGTCGCTATTTCTGTTTTACCATGCCTGGAGCTCATTGCTGTGTTAAAAACTGCTCCAGTACCTCACACAATAAGAAAGGAAAACGTAGGAACAACGGTTTACAATTGTTTAGGCTACCAAAATGGATACAACATCAGGGAGCGCAAGTGTCTGACCTGACGAAGAGACGCCGGATGGCTTGGTTGGCTGCAATAAGAAGAAAGGACCTTACTTTCGATCTCACCCCCCAGTCGATGAGAGTGTGTTCTCTGCATTTTCACTCGGGTACGTCCTAAAATGTCTTTATGTTGTTTTTTTTAAGTTAAGAAGTGTAGGTTACCTAGCTGTTAATGTTGCAAACTCTGAAGTGCATCTTAAGTTAGCTGCCTAGCTAACTATCTAACAAACTGTTGCCTCTATGAAAATGCTTAATGGCCAACCATTAAATGCTAACTAAGAAAATTTAAGTTTCTGCTCATTATCCCACCTTGTTGGTGGAATATGGGCACTCAAAGTGCGTTTGTCTCTGTCTCTTATGTTCTCTAAACCAGTGGTGGTGCCCATACTTTTTTTTTGTCTTGTGTTGCCACTACCCCCTGAGCCCTTTTATGAAACCATGAATAGCGTTACCTTCTTGTTTAATATTTCTTTAGATTCCAGATTGTTTAATAATCTTATTAATCTGATGTAAGTAAACCATTATATGAGATTGCTAAAAATAGTTGAGATTCTGTTCATGACATTATGCTACCTTGTTGCCAGTTTAAAGCATTGACTACATAGATTATTCTGTTCTAGGTAAACCATCATATGAGATGTTGGAGAATCACCCTGATTGGACACCATCCTTGCGGTTAGGCCACAATAATGTTAAAGAAACAGATGGAGCGCGATATCAGCGGCAAGTAAAGCGCAGGACCCAGCATCTGGAGCAGTCAAATGCCCGACCAGAGAGGAGAACACTCTGGATCACTGTTACACCACCGTGCGCGGAGCTTTTCGCGCTGTTCCCAAGCCAGCCCTCGGCTTCTCAGATCACTCCATGATACATCTGGTTCCTGCTTACAGACAGAGACTAAAGCTCTCGAAACCTGCAATGAGGAGCCCCAAAGTGTGGTCTGATGAAGCTGTGGAAGAGCTGCGCGCATGCATGGAATCTACAGACTGGGACCTTTTCAGAGCTGCCACAGATAGTTTGGATGAATATACGGACACTGTGACGTCATACATTCACTTCTGTGAGGATAGCATCATTCCAACAAGGACCAGGGTCATCTATAACAACGACAAACCCTGGTTCACTGCTAAACTCCGGCAGCTCAGGAAAGCAAAGGAGTCTGCTTTCAGGGAGGGGGACCGCAGCGGCTACAAAGCAGCTAAATATCAGTTCAAGAGAGAACTGAAAGCAGCCAAGTCCCGGCACAGAGAACGACTACAGGAGCAGTTTGGTAACAACGATACTGCTTCTGTCTGGAGGGGCCTACGGGAGATCACCAACTACAAACCCAAAGCCCCCCCATGTGCTGACGACCACAAGCTAGCTGACGATCTGAACTTATTTTTCAGTCGCTTTGATGCTGCCCCTGACACCTCTCCCTCCCCCACCCCCCACTACTCTAACGACCCACCCATCAGCCCTGCCCCCAGCCTAACAATAGCCGCTAAAGAGATTAAACAACTCTTCCTGAGGCTGCACCCCCGCAAAGCTCCTGGCCCGGACCACGTGTCTCCGGCCACTCTGAGACACTGCGCCAGTGAGCTTACTCCTGTGTTCACTGACATTTTCAACACCTCTCTGCAGTCCTGCCATGTCCCGGCCTGCTTCAAATCCTCCATCATTGTACCCGTCCCGAAGAAGCCCAGGATCACAGGACTCAATGACTACAGACCTGTAGCACTTACGTCTGTCGTCATGAAGTCATTTGAACGCCTGGTTCTCTCCCATCTCAAGTCCCTCACCTCCCCCCTCCTGGACCCCCTGCAGTTCGCCTACAGAGCCAACAGATCTGTAGACGACGCCATTAACCTGGCCCTCCACCACATCCTACAGCACCCGGGGACCTACGCCAGGGTCCTGTTCGTGGACTTCAGCTCTGCCTTCAACACAATCCTGCCATCCCTGCTCCAGGACAAGCTCTCCCAGCTCAACGTGCCCGATTCCACCTGCAGGTGGATCACTGACTTCCTGACGGACAGGAAGCAGCGACTGCGTCTGGGGAAGAATGTCTCGGACTCTCAGATTATAAATACAGGAGCCCCACAGGGCTGTGTTCTTTCTCCCCTGCTCTTCTCCCTGTACACCAACCACTGCACCTCCAGCCACGACTCCGTGAAGCTGATCAAGTTTGCGGACGACACCACCCTCATTGGACCAAGCCCCGGCGATCCAAGATGGCGCCCTATTCAAATGAATGGTTGTGCTCAGTGGCGCTTTGTGACGGCATGGGGGCTGAAAGATTAGCGGAAGTTGCCTGAAACTCGCAAAGATCTATGGGAAACTCTCCTGTATTTGGGCCTCGTCTGGTCCTCCCGGTTCTGCGCAGTGGATGATCTCCCATAATGCGTTGCGCCAAACACGCGTGTGTGGGTCTCACACCGGGTCTCACGCACGTGCACAGAGGGGCTCGGCCGCGCTCTGACCAATCAGAGCAGTTCATCAGAGCGGGAGTTAGAGCGAGAGCCAGAGGAGCAGAGTTTGTGGCACTAAAGTGTGGATTTAAACAAAACCGAAGGATTTAAGAAGAAAAAAAGTTCAGGATGACAAGGGACACTAAAATCCCCACAAAATCCAACCTTTATTAAAGCTGTAGGTTCTCTGTCAGCTGAGGTTGAGCTGTTATGCATTGAGTTCTATGGGGAAAAATTCTGGGTAGCCCACGTGAATTTAGTCTGGTTCAGTCTGCAGTACCGCGAGAATCCCCTGAGCACGTGAGTTATTCAGCTACAAGCTAGTAATACCCTATCCAGTTAATATAATAGATCCATGCATTGGACTCATCTCCAACAACGATGAGTCCGCCTACAGGAGGGAGGTGGACCGGCTGGTGTCCTGGTGCTGTGGTAACAACCTGGAGCTGAACGCCCAGAAGACAGTGGAGATGATTGTGGACTTCAGGAAGAGCACTGTCCCCCCACCCCCACCCTCCGTGATGGACTCCCCCATCACCTCTGTGGAGTCCTTCCGTTTCCTGGGCACCACCATCACCCAGGACCTCAAGTGGGAGCCAACCATCAGCTCCCTCATCAAGAAGGCCCAGCAGAGGATGTACTTCCTGCGGCAGCTCAGGAAAGCCAAGCTGCCTGCACAGATGTTGGTGCAGTTCTACACGGCCATCATCGAGTCCATCCTCACCTCCTCCATCACCGTGTGGTTCGCTGGAGCCACAGTCAGGGACAAACAGAGACTACAGCGCATTGTGCGCTCTGCAGAAGAAGTGATCGGCCGCAGCCTTTCATCGCTGCAGGACCTGTACGTCGCCCGAGCTCGAGGCCGGGCTGGTCGTATCACAGCCGACCCCTCTCACCCTGCACATGGACTATTCCAACCACTCCCCTCAGGCAGGAGGCTGCGGTCCATCAGGACTAGAACCTCCCGCCACAAGAACAGTTTCTTCCCCTCTGCTGTTGGACTCTTGAACACTTCTTAACCTGTCCCCCCGCCCTTTATAAAGTCACTTTACTGCCCATCATACGTCACTTTACTTCACTGTACTGCTGTCACCTTACATTGTGTGCACCATGTGCACTTGTATATTGTAAATAGTAACTGTAACTCTATTTTAAATTTAAATTTATTCTTTAGAAGTGTTTTTTATTCTTATTTTTATTATCTCTTTTTGACTGTTGCACTGAGCCAAAGCAATTTCCTAGTCTGTGACCTCCTGTTACTTACGTGGCAATAAAAATGATTCTGATTCTGAGTCATCACTCCCAGCCCAAGCCCAGCAGCCTCCATTGCCAGCCCAAGCCCAGCAGCCTCCATCGCCAGCCCAAGCCCAGCAGCCTCCATCGCCAGCCCAAGCCCAGCAGCCCCCATCGCCGGCCCAGCAGCTGCCTCAAGGAAGGATGAGGAAGCTCTCACCCTTCCAGCTTGTCCTATTGACTGTAATGCGCCTCAGATTAGACCTTCCATCTCAGAATTCACGTTGAGAGGGTGATTGGTGTTGTGCGCAACAAATTCAAATTCTTACATTCAACTGTACCTGTACATATGCTTCTCAAATGTGAGGGTGAAAACCTAATGCCTTTAGATAAGATTGTCACTGTTTGCTGTGCCTTAACGAACATGTGCAAAAGTGTTGTTTGAGTGCCTTGTTCATAACTTATGAACCAACCAGAACCCCTCATGTCATCTGGATCCGAGTCCAGAGTCAGAACCAGACACGGAGAAGCTGCATTCAGCTTCTATGCTCCAAATGTCTGGAACAAACTCCCAGAAAGCCTCAGATCAGCTGAAACACTCAGTTTGTTTACATCCAGGTTAAAGACCCACCTGTTCTCAGCTGCTTTTGAATATGTTTTATTCTAATGTACAAATCTGCACGGCTTCTTTTAAGCTGGAAAAACTTATCTGTTATCTTTTTCTTATGAATTTTTGTTTTTAATTTTAAATCATGCTTTTTATTCTGTTACTTTTTAATGCTTCTTCTGCACCCAGCTGTAATGCTTCTTAATTTTTTATTTAAAGTACTTTGAATTGTTTTGTAACATGAATTGTGCTGTACAAATAAACTTGCCTTGCCTTTTTAATTTCTTTGAAATAAATGTTTGAAACAACTTCATGTGGCAAAGCAATATTTATTGAGAAATTAATTTTTTTTTGGAGGGGGGGGTGTAATCTCTTGGAAAAGTTAACAGTGCAAAAGAACGTGTGCAGTCAACGTATAAATATTTCAGCATGAAAAGACGGACAACATAATAATAAAATAGTAATACTGCTGTTAGTGCAAGTACAACAGTGTTTTCACCGCCTGGAGGCTTGTAGATGGCCAAGTCCTGCACCCAACCACAGCAGAAAGCCTCGTAACTCTCCAGTGACTTGACTTCTAAACTCCTGCATTGTATAATTACTAACACCGAAAACAAGGTAATTCACTATATCCATGTACGTGCACGGAGGCAAAAAGTCAAGGTATTTTTACCACTCCGCTGCAGGAAGCTCTTATGGGTCTACCTGTTGTATGTCTGAGAGCTTCTCCAAATAACGTTGTTTTGCTTTTCCCTGTACGGTCCATTTCCTTTCGCCTTCACTTTCTCCATTAACTGTCTTGCTAGTGTTGTAATCGTAGATTTATCTACTGCCGAAATAATAAACGGCCGCTCAAGTTAAAGACCTCTGGAGCGTTAGCATAGACTGTAGCTATATATTGAGAGTTAGTGGCGTTGCCCCTGGCAACCGATAGAGGATCCTATCAACATGGCCGACCGGATAGGGCACTGTCCGGTTTCCGAAATGTGCTAAAAATAGCTCAGATGACTGCGCATGCGCGCATGTTTCGGACAAACATTGTGTACGACTCGTTGAGTTCTACTGTGTTCTCCTCATACGCGTGTGTATTTATTTGGGCTAAATCATTGAATCATGGTGACAACAAAACACTGCAGTTATGGTGCTTGTCGGAGCGATTTCAGATACTCTGAAAAGGACTATATGAAAGTAACATTCAACCCGTTCGTTAAACCACAACATCGGACCAGACCAGGACCAGACCAGGACCAGATCAGACCAGGTGGGTGCTTGTGGTCGGCAGAATTTCTCTCATGAAAAGGTTAAAAAGGGCACATGTTTTTTCAAAACACTTCGCTGGACCAACTGTGGAGAATCCAGATCCAGTCCTAGCTACGTTTAGCTGGGACTGGACCTGGACCGCTGTATCAGGTCCGTCTGAGCTCTTCTGAATGTAGTTAGCACAAACTTTCTCTTTACACCATTTACCCCCATCAATCCATATTAGTATTGTTTGTCCTAATCCAGAAAGTATACAATTCTCACACCTGAAGAAAGATGAGAGGGATTTTTTTCAACTTTGTGTCTGCTTATTATACGGCTTTGTACCAATTGAACACACAAAATAAACGTCATTCACTACTCATGCCGAAAGGTTTATTTAATGAGTGCAAAGAAAATAGTTCCCAAAGGTTTTCCCGTGGCAGGCGAGTAACAGTGAGGATAGTTAACCTAAAAGCGATCGCTTTAGTCGCATTAAAAAAGTATTTTTGTCATGAAAACCTGAACAGTTAATTCTGAAAACCTCCGTGCACTTGTGTTATGAATGTGTATAATGTATTCTCCCATTAACATTTAAATGTGTTGATTGATTGTCATTTGCGTTTACTGAGTGTGGCTAGCTCTGATAGTTTCTCTCAGAGACAGTGGCGTAACCCGTTGTGATCATGGATTTATTATAATATCAGCTGACTGTAGCTAACTAATGATCAAACTAATTACAAAGTGGATAGTGCAAAAACAACTTGATAAATGGAAGTTAATCACAGCAAAACAAACAAAGAAGGCGCTAGCATTGCAATTTAAATGACTAGATAATGTTAGCATAATCCTCACCATTATCTTTTTATCAATTCAAACCGTCTACCAGTTACTGGAAGACCACGACATTCAAGCCAACGTTATAATTGGTCTACACTATGATCCCTGATGGTTTGATGGTGGAATTTTGCCCCTGGTTTATCATCATTTTCGTCTAAAGTGACAAGTGGTATTTGATTCATTTCGGCAGTGTTTGTCCGAAACATGTGGGCGGGAGTTGACAGGCGGCGGGGGCGTGTCTTAGTGACGTCATTTAGATAGTTCGCTATTAGACCCCGCCCAAATTATCACGTGACTCCTCATTCTCAATAACCACGTCTCTAGTCTACCGTCACTAGTTTTCTTTGATCAACTTTTTCAGACAGAAAAGTGAAAGAGGACCACCCTCACTCAGCCAATGAGCCCCAAGTGGCGAATAGTGACTCACATAGCTCTTTCTCAAACAAAGGATGAAGACAACATGTTGAGGACTGACATTTTCTGTTGGACAAATCACACACATCAATGATGAGACTAAAAAAAACACGTACTCAAACCAAAACTACTATTGTGGTCTGCGTGTATGTGCAAAAATCATTGAATGAAATGCATTTAAAGGCCAAGGCGAAAGTGCAGACACTGCATGTGAAAACATCGCGTCAAAAACAATTTACACATTGAAAAGCTCAGAACAACTAGAGACTGTGCTGAATATCTATAGCATTAGCGGCTAATTCCAGGGACACGTCAGTCTAAACACTGAAGCACTTTGCACACTGACTTTCTGACAATAAGTGGATACGCCACACTTTTCCTGCTCCAGGACAGTAGATAATAACAACCCGTCTTTAAGAAGAGCAGGAAATACACTTTTTCAGTAAAACTAACTGCAACGGCACATGTGACAGAGAGCGGCCTGGACAAGCTAACGGCTAACAGCAGCTCATGCTAGGGGATCGAACCCAGGGAATGCGACTACTTCACGGGCCTGGAGAACTCACCCGGGCCCGGCAGCGTGGCGGGCAGGGCCACCAGCACCAACAGCAGCAGTTTGGGCAGAAACCTCCACATTTCCAGTGTTTTCAGTGCGTTTAGAACGTGTTTCATTCAGCGTGGACTGAGCCTCTTCCTCTTCGTGCGGACCCCAGGCGCAGTGCTGCCCCCTACTGGTCTCAGGGTGAACTAACACATATATGGCTTAACAGTCTATGCTTGGAACCAGGGGGTCGTAGGAGGCGTTTGACACACTGTAATATAAATGTGGAAAATATCTAATCTTATCTTATGGCACCAAACATTTGGTTTAGGTTCAGGGTCCGTGTTTTTCACTTTCCTTTTTCTCATCAAAATGAAAAATGAAAATTCAAACTATTTTTAGATATTTCAATATCGATTTTTATTTGAAAAGGACCGTTCAGGTTATTTTTATTCTTTTCATGAAAATGCATAGTTGTACGTTTCAAGTAACACGTTTTTTTCAGTTCATTCAAACATTTCCATGATCAGAAAGGAGCAGGTAGAAGAATAAAATATATTTTATTATATATTTTTCTGCCCCAGGCGTATATCATTATACACTTCAAAAGGGTATTACAAGGGGTAAATCAATTGATATGTAAATAGGGGTTATATTAGTAATGTTATCAATTCTCATTAATGTTCTCATAAAAATCACATACATTACTCAATAATATATATATAATAGGTCTGTCCGGCAAAGGCAGAAGGTTTGATTGACCTGCTCAAAGTAAACCCTCTGAATCTCAAATAGAAATTCAGGGATTTCTTCAAATGGATTTATTGAACATAAAAGACAAAAGAGAGTTTCACTATACGGCGAGAACGAGTTACAGCTGCTGCTCTGAAGCTGGAGTCTCATTATTACAACATTATATCAAATCTGGAACAGTCTGTCGTTGGACTGGTCTACTGGGTCTTTGGTAGGGCTGGTCTCAGGCTCAGATAGGACTGCAGTGTGGCAATCAGCTCACTTTCCTCTTCCAGTGTCAGGTCCAGATAATCTTCTTCATGACGAGAGATGTCCTCAAGCACCTCATTCACCGCAGCATCGTCCTCTGAAAACACATTGAGAGGGTCACAAACAGCTGGTGTTCCACAAGAGTCAGGACTAGAGCCGCTTCTAAATCAGGTTAAATGTGTTCAAATGGGAAGAGCCAGATGTAGATTATTTATTTACTACAAAGCCAAGTGGACTGACACTGACCGGTGGAGGATCCTGGTCTGGGCTCTGCTCTCGTGGAGCCTGAGGAGCCTGAGGGGCCTGAGGGGCCTGGCGGGCCTGACGGACCGGGGTCCTGGTTCAGCGGAGGTAAGACGCCCTGGTTCTCCAGCAGTAGCTGTGCAGCAGCCTGTACATCTCCATCAGTGAGAATGAGAGCAGTGTGCGAGTGTGTCCTCTCAAAGCCCAGGTACAAGAGCTGCAGACACACACAAACACGTGAGGCAGCTGCTGTGATGGTTATAATGGGTCATACAGTGGACTTGTGGGATCAGACCTGGTCCAGTTGGTCTGGACTCCCGGCCTCTGGGTCGTTGTTGTTTGTGGCCTCAGAGCTCTGCCGGGCGTTCAGTAGGATCTGGAAAATAGGGACTTTTTAGGACATTAATTTGATGTAATCGCACTGGTTTCTGGCTCTAAAACAGTTGCTTCTATCACTAGTTTTCACATCATGTATTTTTGGCCTCTGTCACTTTTTCAGACAGAAGTGAAAAGGTGAGGGCCACCCTCACTCAGCCCATCAGCTCTCAGCCCAAAGAGGAAAATAGTGACTCACAGGGCTCTTTCTTACACAAAAGATGAAGACAGCATGTTGTGGTCTCATTTCTTCTTATAATTTTACTTTAAGACTATTTCTGTTCAAACTAAAGTTATATACCCCAGCTGTCAGCTGTCGAGTTCAAAAGAAGGCGTTCATTGAACACGCTAATTTTTTTGTGAACGTTGAACTGAACGCAACACATTTTTTAATAAAGAACTTAAATTAGTTCACATTATGTGTCATGAATGGCAGACATCACTGTAAATGAGCGTTGGAATATATTTTCCATTGAAAACTGAGTGACATCTGTTTTCTCTTTTGAAACGCAACGAGAGAAAGTTCCTCCCTCCTGTATTCTCCGCACTTTTTCCACCGAAAACAAAAAATTCCCGCGGTTTCCACTGTCTGTGAAGGCACCCCGACTTCGTGTTGCGGTGCGACACTGTATGCTAGTGCTTTTCATGGGTTGTTGGACTCATATGTGCCTGAGTCGTGATGAAAACAAAGAGTGAGTTAGCGACACAGGACCAACCGTTTACATTTGACATAAAGTATAGACACACGCACTGCAGCGCATTACTGTCTGTAGTACTTATGAGCAGAGACGGGACAACTCAGTTTTGCTCCCATTGAAAACCTTGTAAACCTTGTCTGTTTTGGAGTCAAAAGGCTCTCGGTGCAGGTGCGGTGTACAGGAGATTATATATATATATATATATATATATATATATATAATCTATAATATATAGTGATTTCTAGCTCGTAGTGTGAAAAAAGTATTTATTTGAATATTTCACAAAAAAAGTACAATGAACTGAGCTTTGAACTAGTTCAGAATTAAAATTGTGAACTTTGAACGTGAACTGTTCACTTTGAGCAAGTATGAACTGAACTTGAACTAGTTCAGAAAAGCTGTGAACTGGCACAACACTGCCAACTGTAAACATATGAGATTAAAGTTACGTAACCCAACTTTTAACGTTAAATGTGTCATTTCTGGAGAATGGGTTTTGGGAGACTCACAGAGCAGGCCTGGTCCACGTCTCCTCTGGTCTGGTTTAGGACTCGGGCTGCTTCCCTTCGGTCGAATCCCAAATCGCACAAAACAGAAACCGATTCAAGACGAGAGCGACGCTTCTGCCTCTCCCTCTGCTTCAGCTCCTCACGCTCCTAAAGAGACCAGAGAGACCTGGTTTAGACTGGTTCAGATCTGGTTTAGACCTGCTTGAGTCCTGCTTTAGTGCTGCTTTAGACCTGGACAAGACCTGATTCTGGTCCTGGTCTCAGTCCTGGTCCTGGTCTCAGTCCTGGTCCTGGTTCAGACCTGTCTCTTGTTACTGATGTGAATGGCAGCCTCCTGGACCTCTCCTCCACACGCTCGCAATCCCAGTCTGGCCTCTCTCTCGCTGAAGCCCAGAGTCAGCAGCTGATGCATTTTCTGTGAATCCGGAGTGAGACGGCTGTACAGCGCCACCACCTGGACACACACCAGAACACACAGCTACAGCAAGCAATAAAACTGTTCTGCTCTCTCTCCCTCTGCTCTCTCTCCCTCTGCTCTCTCTCCCTCTGCTTTCTCTCCCTCTGCTCTCTCTTCCTCTGCTCCCTCTCCCTCTGCTCCCTCTCCCTCCTCTGCTCTCTCTCCCTCCTCTGCTCCCTCTCCCTCCTCTGCTCCCTCTCCCTCTGCTCCCTCTCCCTCTGCTCCCTCTCTCTCTTTCTGATCTCTCACCTTGTCCAGCTGCTGTTTGGCCTGAGTATCATTGCCTTCAATGTACGCCAACAGACTCTGGAGGAGATACAGACGTAGGAATAGCACCTCCTCCGGCCCAGAGCTGCCCTGAAAAACACACATACACACAGTCCTTGATCAACAAAGGTGATGGATCTCCCAGGTAGGGTTGGGCGATATGGGCCTCAGCATGTATCACGATTTTTGTTGGTATGTATCACGATATGACGATATGATAATTTGAACAAAGCCTCATATAAAAGCTATAAAAACTTTAAACACACTTGCCTCAAAGTGCATTTACTGATTTATTGGCAGCAAAATGTGTAATACAGCTATTGTATATAAAACGTATTAACAAAACTGAATTGTAGAGAATTCTGTTTTGTACATACTGAAAATTGCAGGCAACATGTAATAAAGGTGAACATTTGTAATTTGTAAAATATATAAAAGTTTGTCCTTTGTAATATAAAAAGTGTAGCATTATCAAATAACTATTTGATCACTTTGGCTTATGTTTCCTAATCCCAATATAGTCAAAATGATCAAATACTGTATATATTTTTTGTATCCTTTTGCGTTTCTATAATTATGTAATTATAACTTATTTGTAATTATATTGCAATGTAGACAAACACATGCATTGAAGTAAAATGAATGACAGTAAACAATAAATAAAGCTTACCAATGGCACTATGAGAGAGAGAGAGAGCGAGTGTCCGAAGCAAGCCACTCGAGTCCAGTTGTTTAGGGCAGCTGCTTTCACAACATTAGATCCACTGTCGATAGTTACAATTGCTTCTTTTTATCTAGTTCCCAAACTACTCCCATATGTTTGAGGTAGCTCCGCGTTTCGGCACAATGTCTTCTACAATCTGCATGTCTTCACCATGGTCTTCACCGCCGCCCTCAGCCATGTTTGCTCTCTGTTGTTGTTGTCCCTGCACGCCGCTCTGCTACACATGCCGCGCAGATGCGTCATCAAAGTGCGCCGCACACAAACGTGTCTTCCGCTCGCTGTTTTCAGTGTTAAATGATCGTTTTCACCGGTATAAGGCATTTTCTTATCATTTAATTTACTTATACCGGTATACCGGTACAAAAAAAATATCGCCCAACCCTACCAGTTAGGTGTCTGTCTGTCTGTGTGTGTTCACCTTGATCATCTTGAGGCGTTGATGGCTCTCCCCGTACACCTGCAGGAAGCTGGTCTCTGCCCGCTGGAGTCTCGCTCGACTGTCGTCTAAACAGGACAGAGCCTCCAGAGCGCGATAGCACCATACGATGTCCAGCTGCAGTACTGCAAAGTTATCCACCAAACTGAGCAGGGTCGAGGTGCACTTACTGAAACAAAACAAGTGGTTCATTTAGACCTGCTTACGTCCTGCTTTAGAACCTGGTTTAGTCCTCCTTTCGACCTGCTTTAGGCCTGCTCGGGACCTGCTTAAAGATACAGTCAATGATTTTTTCCAAAAGCATTTTTTTAAATATTGTGGGAAAACGTCGCTAAACCCTAAAAGTAGTCAAGTTATCATGTTTCAAATATTAATGGAATTGACCAGATTCCTATAGTCTCCAAAAATGTATAAAAAATATTTTGGAGCAGACCAATAAAAATAAACCAATTGGATCTGTTCATCCCCAACAAACCGATGGGATGTTTTACCCCCATAGACTGTAAATATTAACGGACGTAGTCATGCCTATCTCCGGCGGTCAAACAAATGGGCCAAAAAATGTGCTCTAATGGAGCTATCCAAAATGGCCGTGAATGGTCCCGCCCGCAAGAAAATTGTGAAAAAACGCCTCTGCACATGTGTCAGCCGGCGAGAGCTCCATTCATTTGAACGAGTGACTTCAAAAATTCACAGCAAGTAAACTAGAGTGGTCCAAAAAATTCACTCCCCTCCGCATTGACACACATGTGGAACGGAGCTTTGGGCCCAGAGCCAACTTTTGGACCATCCTGTAAAGACGTTTTTGAAAGGTCTGCCAATGCTGTATGTTAGCAATGGCTAATTCTTATTCTGGGTCCCCCCCCATCGGTCCGGGGTGGTATTGCAAGCAGGTCAGCGCCTATCATTTTGGCCACTTTTGAGCCGGGACCCGTCCCCACTGGTTACCCCCCTTCACCCTCTTACTGTTTCTCGCGAGTGCGCGCACCTGAGTTATCGCATTTTCTAAAACCTAAAAGGGCTGAACAGGAAATGCCAATTTCAGGTTTTCCCCCCACTGTCCCTGTTGCGAAAAAGAAAAGAAAATGCTGGATGTTTGGTTTGGTGGCGAGGCGAGGGGAGGGGGGGTGGTTTCGAGTTGGTGCTACGACTAAGCTAACAAAATCACTTACTGCATCTTTAAGACAAAGATCCCTGTGAGTCACTCTTTGACTCTTTGGGCTGACCTGAACTCTTGGTCGGCCTGAAGCAAGTGGCTCAGTGCGTTGTCAAACTGTTTCCTCTTCATCAGGGAACGGCCCTTCTCATGGAAGCCCATAGCAACAATCAGAGCCTGCAGAAGAAAGCTGAATGTATGAGTGTGTGCGTGCGTACGTGTGTGTGCGTGTGTGCGTGCGTGTGTGTGTGTGCGTATGTATGTGCGGACCTTCTTCTCCTCTTGTGGGATGCTCAGTGGGTTTCCCTTCTGGTCAGCGATTTCCAGGAACGGTTTTGAGTCCAGATCCTCCTCTGGAAACACACACCCAGGTTAGAACACACACACACACACACACACACACATACACAGACACAATGACACAGACGCACAGACACAGATAGACAGACACAGACACAGATAGACAGACAGACAGACAGACACAGATAGAAAGACAGACAAACACACACACGCGCAAACACACACCTCTCTCTGACAGGATCTGGAAGCCTTTGTGAGTCCTCTGCAGACTCTGCCTCTTCTGAAGCTCGTTGTGCTGCCGCTGCTCCCACTCTGCGTCACTCACTCGTAAAACCATCATCTTACTGTGGTTCCTGACGCCTTGCTCCTCCAGAGTCCTGTCTGAACCCACAAGACAAGTGCTGCTTAGTCCTGCTTAGACCTGCTTTAGACCTGGTTTAGACTAGGTTTAGTCCTGCTTTAGTCCTCCTATAGACCTGCTATAGACCTGCTATAGACCCGGTTCCGACCTGGTTCTTACCCAGGATTAGAGTTCTTCCATTCAGGATCAGTTTGATAGATTTAAGTCCAAATTCTTCCGAAATTCTGAAATAAATGACACTTACAATTTTCAAAGTGTGATTATAATAAAAAAATGTGATATATTTTGAGTCTGACCTGTGGACCAGTTCTTGCGCACACACATCCAGGCGGCTCTGGAACAGGGTTTTAGTCTTCAGATCCTGAACAGAGGACAGAGGCTGAGGACAGAGGCTGAAGACAGAGGCAAAGGCTGAGGACAGAGACAGAGAACAGAGGCTGAGGACAGAGGCTGAGGACAGAGGCTGAGGACAGAGACAAAGGCTGAGGACAGATGCTGAGGACAGAGACAGAGGCTGAGGACAGAGACAAAGGCTGAGGACAGATGCTGAGGACAGAGACAGAGGCTGAGGACAGAGACAAAGGCTGAGGACAGAGACAGAGGCTGAAGACAGAGGGCTGAAGACAGAGGCTGAAGACAGAGGCTGAAGACAGAGGCTGAAGACAGAGGCTGAAGACAGAGGCTGAAGACAGAGGCTGAAGACAGAGGGCTGAAGACAGAGGCTGAAGACAGAGGCTGAAGACAGAGACAAAGGCTGAGAACAGAGGCTGAGGACAGAGACAAAGGCTGAGGACAGAGGCTGAGGACAGAGACAGAGGCTGAGGACAGAGACAGAGGCTGAGGACAGAGACAAAGGCTGAGGACAGAGACAAAGGCTGAGGACAGAGGCTGAGGACAGAGACAAAGGCTGAGGACAGAGGCTAAGGACAGAGGCTGAGGACAGAGGCTGAGGCTGAGGACAGAGACAAAGGCTGAGGACAGAGGCTAAGGACAGAGGCTGAGGACAGAGGCTGAGGCTGAGGACAGAGACAAAGGCTGAGGACAGAGACAAAGGCTGAGGACAGAGACAAAGGCTGAGGACAGAGGCTGAGGACAGAGACAAAGGCTGAGGACAGAGGCTAAGGACAGAGGCTGAGGACAGAGGCTGAGGCTGAGGACAGAGACAGGCGCTGAGGACTGAGGCTGAGGACAGAGACAGTTGTACCTTGCGGACCTCCCGCGGCAGCAGGAGCTCGATGGTGGCGACACTGGTTTCTCTGAAGGTCTGGTTTCCTCTTCCTCGGGTCACGGCCTGAGCGCGGATCAGCTCCAGAGCACCCCCTACGTCCAGGACAGAGAGGTCGAGCAGAGGGGCCAGAGTCTGTGCCAGCTCCTGTCCAAACAACCACCGTAACAACAATCACAGTCTGAACAAACATCAGAGTTCAACCCTCATCAAAGACTGACCTGCTGTCTTCATCTCATGAGAAAACATGGTCTCTTGTGTCAGAAAGAGACCTAAGAGTCACAATTTTCCTCTGAGAGCTGATTGGCTGAGTAAGGATAGTCCTCACTTTTTCACTTTTAGGTCTGAAAAAGCTGATCTTAAGATGTGACCAAAAATATATAATAATGTGAGAAAACTACGGATAGAAGCAACTGTTTTAGAGCCAGGAACTAAAGACACATTGTGGTCGGAAAGTTTCACACCCAAGCTTTAATGTCACATACTCCAGGTTTAGAGCTCTCACCTGCATGCTTTGAGCACAAGGCTGGTTCTCCAGGGTGTAGGGTGGGTTCCACAGTTGGATCTTCTGCTGCTTCAGGAGGGATTTCAGTTTGGCTTCAGTGTTCTGCTCAGCCATGTCCTTTGCACTCAAACACTAGTTCACCTGTTATCGGTATGTGGATGTTATTACAACCCACGTCTATCTGCTTTAAATCTGCTGTAGTCCTGTTTTAGACCTGCTTTAGTCCTGCATCAGACCTGGCCCAGACATCTGCCTCTGTCCTATGTTGTTGTTGTTGTTGCTGCAGCAGTGGCTAACAGCTAACAGCTAACAGGCGGAAGTGTCACAAAGAGCGCTTCTTTTGGCGCTAAATTAGGGAATTGTCCCTGTTTTGAGGCGAGTGTGGGTCCCTGTGTTACCTGGAGCCCGGACACGGTAGTGTCACAGTTTATTTCTGCTTTAAAACTTCAAATTATCCGCTTTCACTGCTCAGTAGTGGGACTGGCGCACACGCATACACAAACGGAAGAGGCTGGTCACAGGGACAGACGTCTCACTCTGTATCACACTGGAGGATGGTCACAGGGACAGACGTCACTCTGTATCACACTGGAGGATGGTCACAGGGACAGACGTCTCACTCTGTATCACACTGGAGGATGGTCACAGGGACAGACGTCTCACTGTAAAAATAATAAGTAAAAAGAAAACGCTGGAGCTGTAATTGCACTTCAGGGATACGTCACTTGTACACTGCAGTTAGCAGGTTTCATATTTACAGATGTTTAGCAGCAGAGAATATGATTATAATATGAATTATTATTATTATTATTCTAAATTCTAAAATAATAATAAAAATTATCATTATGATAAAAACAACAACAACAACAATGATAATAGCAACGGGTAAAGTGACTGATGAATTATATCGGTACAGATGAATGGCACATGTCCAGGCTCAGCCGTTCTCTTTGAACAGTCTGACAGAAGGAGAAGGTAAAGACCTGCAGAATTTCTCCTTAATTCAGCGAGAGTGGATCAGTCTCTCCCTATATTGACAGAGTGTCCTGCAGGCAGGACAAATAGATGTCCAGGTATAATTCATAACTAACATACATAAGTTCAGAAATGTTATAATATTGTTCCTCATCAGTTACAGACCTGGAGTTGTGTTTAGAGCCATCCAGGAACTTGAGCAAGCATGATGCTCCGCCCCTTCTGTCTCGTGCTTATGTTTTGTGCTTATGAGTATGTGCGTGTGTTGCAAGGAATCCCAAACTTTTCTTACCCAATAATTTCAATTTAACCCAATGATGAGAACTGGGGGATGGAGACTTATGAGAACTAAGAGATGGAGACGGAACAGAGACGTATGAGGACTGGGAGATGGACACTTATGAGAACTGGGGGATGGAGACTTGTCTTATGTTTAGGGTCAGAGAAGGAGATCCTCACCTCATTGTAATTTGTACACAGAAAACAGCTTTGACTATAAGCTTCATCAACCACTGACAATGGTGTGACCTGTTGGTGTTTCAGTCACAATCTTTGAATTATGGAGTGTGTAACATGTGATCTTTGTGTGTAACATGTGAGCTGGGGATCCAGATCCCCAGCTCTGGAACTCTCTCCCCCCTGACCTCCGTACCATTGACTCTCTTCCACTCTTCAAATCCCGACTCAAAACCCATCTGTTCAGACTGTCCTACCCCACCTAACACACACGCGCGCACACACACACACACACACACACACACACCTAACACATACGCACACACACACCCTCCTAACTCACACACACACACACACCATCCCATATTGCACCTGACTACTGTTTTATTCTGTTTATCCTGTTTTTAAATGTTTTTATTATGCCTGTACAGTGTCCTTGGGTGTTTTGAAAGGCGCTTTTAAATAAAATGTATTATTATTATTATTATTATTATCTTTAGCAGGTGTATAATTCCCTGTGACTCGCCACTCCACAGATGCGACCCTCACCTGGCCTCCCTGAAACCCCGGCTGCAGCACTTTTCTCTGGTTTTGTTCCAGGCTCAAAGGGAAGAGTCGACTCAGCGTGGCCCAGCGGAGAGGCTCTTTTGTGGGCAAAGCCAGGCCCCTCCCTTCGCCGCTGTATAAATATCCCCATCCAACTTTTCACGCACACTGAGCGGACGCACGAACGCACCATGTCACAGTATTCTGGGAAGGTGAGTGAGCTCTGTGTGTCCTGGTCCATCTGAGCCAAAATGTCTGTGTCCTGGTTCATCAGAGCTGCTGAATTTAAATTATCAGCTCTAATTTCTCAGATTTATCAGAGAACTATATGTTATTTTAATATAATTATAATGTAAATGTGTGTGTTTTACTGTGCTGACAACACAACTGTATATTATCATTATGCTATTATTATTATTATTATTACACTATTGTTATGATGTAAACATGTGCTTGGCAGATCACCTTCTTCGAGGGGAAATGCTTCACTGGGAGGAAGCTGGAGGTCAGAGGAGACTGTGACAACTTCCAGGACCGCGGCTTCATGAACCGGTGAGTCCTAGACCAGACCTAGACCCAAACCTAGACCTAGACCTAGACCAGGCCCAGACAAGTTTGGCCCTGGTTTGCCTGGTTTAGACCCCTCTTGTGTTTGTTCTCAGGGTGAACTCAATCCGTGTGGAGAGTGGGGCCTGGATCTGTTACGATCACCCCGACTTCAAAGGGCAGCAGTACATCCTGGAGCACGGAGAGTACCCAGAGTTCCAGCGCTGGAACTCCCATAACGACCATATGGGCTCCTGCAAGCCTGTCCGCATGGTACAGCCCTGTTAGGCCTGCTTTAGTCCTGCCTTAGTCCTGCTTTAGTCCTGCATCAGACCTGCCTTAGACCTGATTTAGTCCTGCTTTAGACCTTCTTTATTCCTGGTTCAGACCTGCTTCAGACCTGCTTCAGACCTGCTTTGGTCCTGCTTTAGTCCTGCTTTAGTCCTGGTTCAGACCTGCTTTAGACCTGCTTTAGTCCTGCTTTAGACCTTCTTTAGTCCTGGTTCAGACCTGCTTCAGACCTGCTTTAGTCCTGCTTTAGTCCTGCTTTAGTCCTGGTTCAGACCTGCTTTAGAACTGCTTTAGTCCTGCTTTAGACCTGCTTTAGTCCTGCTTTAGTCCTGCTTTAGTCCTGGTTCAGACCGGGTTCAGACCTGCTTCTCTCTGCAGCACGGGGAGCACTACCGCATGGAGCTTTTCGAGGGCTGTAACTTCTCTGGACAGTGTGTGGAGATCTGTGACGACTGCCCCTTCCTCCAGAGCCGCGGCTTCAGCAAGAACTGCATCAACTCTGTGAGAGTGTACGGGGATGGAGCGTAAGTACACACACAAACACTTACACAAACACACACACTGCTGCTGCATTTGCATTGTGATCAATAAGTGACGCATGGCTTATCAAACCTTTAGTTTAATAATTCCTGAGATTCTGGGTCTTAAAATTACGTATAACAGTTCATGATAACTAAATAGTGAATTTACTTTACAATTTCTCTGTCGCCCCGACTCTGGTCATCTTTTCGCTACCTGTACAGGAGCTACAAGGTTGAACGCTGTTCCCATTCACAATCACAACAGTCGTGACACAACATTGGTGACTCAACAGCGCGCTGTCTGTAGCAAATGGAACTTAGAGACATGGCTCTATGTAAGCCAGAGTCTTGTGTGTGATTTAAAAGTGGTCTCACTTGTGTCCACAGCTGGGTGATGTACGAGGAGCCCAACTTCCGCGGGCGCATGTACATTGTAGAGCGCGGCTGTTACTGCAGTCACAATGAGTGGCAGGCCCAGAACCCCAACATCCAGTCCATCCGTCGCGTGGTCAACTACTTCTAAGTCCTGAGACCCAGACCCCAGACCCAAACCCCTGTGTCCCAATGCCCCAACCCCGGTCCATCCTTCTGAGGACGCCACACACACAGTCCATCCACCGCGGACCACAGGCTGAGAGGACCATGACCGGATCCTGGGACCACAGGCTGACCACAGCAGACCCCAGACCTAACGCCCGTGTCGGATCAATAAAAGAATGACCTCAACAATACAACCACTTTTCTACCAAATGCTTCTATGAGTCTTTATTTACACACAAAACCAAAGTCTGGTTCAGTTTTTTGTTCATCACTTTTTGTTCATCACTTAAGCCACATGAGCGACCAAGAAGACTCAGGTCAAAATGACCATAGACATATTTGAGGAGTGGACTGGCCGAGTGTGACATCACCATACATAACATAACCCAGCTGAAGACAACTTCCTTATATGGGAATTTCTTCCGACAACGTTAGCTTCACGCTGTAAGCTAATGTCGGGGCAGACCAATATTATGCATCCGTGGGGCAAATGTGTTGCAACACGGTGTAGCTTAGACGGTTGTTAAGGCAAGCTGGAGTTACCGTTGCAAAATACATAAATAGGACATAAGTATTACTTTTAACAACATTTGAGGCGAGAAATTACCCTGTATTGTCATTATGGTGAATTTTTTAGCTGTAAATAAAAAAAATTCTGACAGTGGGGGGCTGCAACGAACACAGCGAAAATTGTGGCACGGTGGCTGAGTGGATAGCACTCTCGCCTCTCAGCAAGAAGGTCCTGGGTTCAAATCCCGGTTGGACCCGGGCCTTCCTGAGTGGAGTTTGCATGTTCTCCCCGTCTACGGGAGTGGGGGTGCCAGTACAGGAGGCACATGCCAGACCTATTGTACATATTTTTAGTGGTAGCGGAAACCGGAGCACCTGGAGGAAACCTACGCAGACACGGGAAGAACATGCAAACTCCACTCAGAAAGGCCCTGGTCCAACCGGGGTTCGAACCCAGGACCTTCTTGCTGAGAGGCGAGAGTGCTGTCCACTCAGCCACCCTTGTGACCATGGCTGACACTGATGGGAGTCTCTTTTTTGTCTTGTATAAAGACCTGTGCACACTAAAAATCTTTGGTAGTGTCTCTTTTTAAAATAAATCAAAAAGTGTCTTTCGCTGGACCCGATCCCAGACCTCTGCATCTTTTGTCCATTTTCCTCACTACCCTAGACATTACACTTGTCCTCCTGGTCCTCACAGTCCCTATCGAGGAAATAATGTTGAAAAACACGATGAATACTAGTTTCTATGTTAGAAGACTTAAGATTTCTCAGCCTTTGAGACGACCATTGCCATTCAAAAATGTATTTAGCAATGATTTCTCCCTATAGCCACTGAAAACCATATACCACTAAAGACGGCATTGTTTCTCTGAAAGATTGCAGACAGCTGTGTTTGTGGCTGTAGATGCTTTGCAGGCTAACGCATTTCTTCAATTCCTTTTCAGGCATTTTCCAAAAAATCAACACCCATTGGAGAAATATATTTTAACAAAATAGAGACTCGATTAGTTCTCCACTGAATACGAGCAGTTGCCACATCTGTACACATATTTTGACTACATGGTTATTAATACATGTGATCACACATCTGGGCCACAGGCAGTTCATCCGAGCATTTCGCCCGCAGTTACCGTGGCCGGGGCAAACATTACTTGACAACCAGTGACAGTACACATTAGTCCGACAACATCAAATGTTTTTTTCTGCTTATAAACGAGGAACCGAGGTACCAAGTGGTAATTTGTAGGGACATTCCTCTACCTTCACTCCAAAGATTGCATATTTAGAACAATATCTTGCTTTTCTCTTCTAAATAGTCCTAATACTCTTAGCTCACCTCGCATGTGTGTGTACCATAGACTGTATATATCAATATTGTGTGCACTGTCAACCTGTTGTCAACAGGCTTTCAAAATGGCGCTATGCAGAAGTTCCGGATGTGTGACGTCACTGCAAACGCATGTAGAGGGATATTTACTTCCTGTTCCTCTGAGGAGTTTAGCACCATTGCGCGACGTCCACTACAACCCAGCAATATCACAATAATAATAATGCATCCGTTTTATTCAGCACTTTTCAGGACACTCAAAGGCAAGTCATTATTCTTTCACTCCATACAGTAGTGATGGCAATATGAAGCCCCATGAAGCCTTGAGGGATCGCAGCCTATTACTCGGCCCATGAGTCGAAGGCTCGATGTGAATCATGCTCCACTACGCCATCATGTGGACAAAAAAATACATAACACTCTTAAGTGCTTACAATGAATGGTGAGATCTAATGTTAAAATGTATATTTACAATCTATGGTCTAACGTGTTGTGTTTGAAATGATGCTTCATGAACTATGAACTATTTGAGTCTTTCAGTCAATTGTGTTGATACAACAAACACATCCAAAGTAATACAGTTCTACAAAAAGTGATTAATGGAGGAAAAACTACCAAGTGGTGGATTAATTAAACACAACACACTATTTATTCCCAATAAATAAATACATTTACTTTGCAACACAAAATGTATTATGGGTAGACCGGGATTCGAACGCTATATCTTCTACTTCGGAGTCCGTCATAGACCGACTGCGCCACACAGTTGTTGTGAAATGTATTATCCAGCGTATTATTACTAATAACTTGAAGCCTTGATATATGAGGTTTTACTAAAGTGAAACGTTTTTAATTGTATTTCATATGAAGTAGTTTCTCTATACTTAGTACAGGACTGCTCCACATCACGCACACACACACGTACGCACACACACGTACGCACACAGAGGCAGACGGGGACAGCCAATACAGTCTATGGTACAGCCGCGGATCACAAAGCACCTGTCAAAGCAATGCACTCTCCGAACTATATGAAGCACTATATGAACCGCCACGTGGTGCGGGCGCTACGCGAGGCTTCAAACGTCACCACACACGTCAGGAACACACGCCTCGAACCACGCTTCAAAACATACGCCCCTTTTTTACTCGGTACACGCTTCGAAGACCCGGCACGCTCAGCACATCACTACCATACAGGGTGGTGATGAGAGTCAAAGCAATTTCTTAGTTTGTGACTTCCTGTTACTTAGCCACAGCTGCCCTGGGGCACACCAACAAAAGAGTTGGCAACCAGTATGTGCCAACAGCCTTTCCAACCACCACAACCATTCACGCATAGACCAGACTCATTCAAGGCAATGTGTCTTGCGTAAGGACACAACAACAGTTTAGCTCTTCACAGCCACAGCACCCCATTGTGGCACATGGGGTTCTCACAGATCCCCCATCAAAGTATTAACCAGGCCCCGTCCTGCACAGCTTCAGAGGTCGGACAAGATCTGATTTTATTAAGTATGGCCACAATAATCACCAGGATCACAGAGAGCGTCAAACCCGTTATCATTATGGAGCCATGGCCCTAAGCCACAGATTTAAGCTCAAAATGGTGAGTGTGACACAAACGATGCCCATTATAATAAACTGGTTAGACTTTTGTCCATACATTTTCTCCCCCTTTATCCATTTCTGGGTTGGGGGATGACAATCAGAGCTGGACCCAGTACACATAGCACTAACCCGTCACGGATCCTCCTGCAGGAGGTGAATTTTACAAAAGTTTTTATCTTTCAGCAGGGAATTCAGGCAAAAAGGAATTAAGTGTCTTGCCCAAGGACGTGCGGCTGCAGACACTCTAATGTTGTGTAAAGTGACATTCACTTTTACCGTGGAAATTCTATGAAAATGGGGGTCAAAGTGTGCCATATTGATCCAAAATGCACTTTTTAATATGAAGTAAAAAAAAACAACAAAAAACCTAGAAAACCTTAGAAAACACTTCCACTGCACACTGTGATGCCCTCTACTATTGCAGTGAAAGTAGTTCCAAACATCTTTTCTGATTTTATGAAAATGAATTTTAGCAAGTCCATTTATTGCATACTTTGACCCCCATTTTCTTGGAATTAAAAGTGTTTTCTAAGGTTTTTTAGTTTTTAGATTATTTTTTGTGTGTACATTTTGGATGCTACCGTAAGTAACAGCATAAAGCGACCACCCGCTTTTAGTCTATGCTTT
>OZ035843.1:10845580-10848080 GCA_964034765.1 Knipowitschia caucasica | reverse complement strand
CATGGCTCCCCTTCCTCATGGTGTGTGACCAGAGAGGACCATGGCAAGGCGCTTCCTCGTCAACAAGTCCGTTGCCCAAAGTGCAGCGGGGCACTAGCCCTTCTTACTCTCAAGGTTTCGACGAGGTGGCCGAGTGGTTAAGGCGATGGACTGCTAATCCATTGTGCTCTGCACACGTGGGTTCGAATCCCATCCCCGTCGCAAAAGCCTTCCGCTCTTGAATTTTTTGGTTCCTCCAACCATTTTTTTTTTTTTTTTAAACCCTAAAAGTGAGTTGGTAAGGCATTGGTGGTCCAATGGTAGGATTCTCGCCTGCCATGCGGGAGGTCCGGGTTCGATTCCCGGCCAATGCAAGCCCTCTCTGAGATACATAAAGCATGGGTCTCAAGGCCCCTGGACAACACCTCTCCCGTCTTGCAAAAGACAAAATAACCTCTAAAGACCCTTTTTTCCGGTTGGATGCATGGAACAACATTTCCGAGAAAAAGATGTTGAGCAAATTGTAATTTGGAAAAAAAAAATCTTTTTATTTTTATTTTTATTTTTTTTGCCTGCAATCGCCAGTTGTGTCATTAAAACAATTCCTCTGGTAGCACTTTCAAAGGGAATGTTTTGCTCTCATATTGAATACTTGAGGCTGAGCAATTACAATCACTTGCCGCTGCAGTGTTGGGTCACAAGTCTAGTGCGGAGCACAATCTCTTGTGTTTTTTTATCTGGTGAATCCCATATGGTCTAGCGGTTAGGATTCCTGGTTCTCACCCAGGCTGCCCGGGTTCAACTCCCGGTATGGGAACAAGGTTTCAACACAAAAGTCCATTCATTGCATCCAACACAAGGTTGCTACATATGACAGAGCGTCCCTTGCTGTGCTCGAATCACTAACCTCTTGCTCAACAGACGAGCGCGCCGAGTTTCACGTAGTGGTTTTTTGCGTGGAAATAAGGCCCCGTCTACACGTAGCAGGGTATCTCACAAACCGAAGATATTTTCCTACGATCTGGCCTATCATCCACACAAACCCGGAGTTTTCTGTCGATAAAAACGAAGGTTTCTGAAAACTCCGGCCAAAGTGAAGATTTGGGAATTCTCCGGTTATGCGTTTGAGTGTGGACATAAATAACCGGAGTATTCGGCTGTACGTCACTACCAGCGTGCTGCTCTGACGTCACACGCGCGACCTGTGTTTACATCAGAAACAACATGGAGGCCATCAAAACCGCTTTTGTTTTAACGATTGTTCAGGCACTTTTTGCTTGCTTGTTTTTACAAGCTCAAATACTGCTTCATGTTGAAGAGCACAGACGAAGGAGCACTTTAAGGTCGGCTATTTTCCGCCAAATAACCATCCCTCGTCCAAGACATGTTCCTCGTCAAAGACGGCAACGGCAATTTTGGGTCAGACCGGGACGCACTGCCAGCTGGTGGGAGAACTTTGAGATGGAAGTCGTCCTCCCGGAGGAAGGTAGGTTTGTAGGTTTGAAATGTAATTGACAACGCATGTATGCGGTTAGGTGTGGATGCCGTTTTTTAAAAAACCGAGGCTGTGTGGACAGAAGTTTTTTTTTAGGCGGAGGGCGGATTTATAAATGCCCTGCTACGTGTAGACAGGGCCTAAAGCTGCAGCAGACGGAGAATACCATTTCAGCACAGGTCAAACCAAATTTAGAAAGCAATTCCATCGAGTGTGTGGCACCAGAGCATCCCATGGCACAACAGGGGTGCCAAAAATGAGAAACGCTTCACGAATTTGCGTGTCATCCTTGCGCAGGGGCCATGCTAATCTTCTCTGTATCGTTCCAATTTTAGTAGGTGTGTTAGCGAACTAACACAGAGGCATGAAGTTACCGCCATCCTTTCCACTGGTCCTTTGGGCATGGCTCCCCTTCCTCATGGTGTGTGACCAGAGAGGACCATGGCGAGGCGCTTCCTCGTCAACAAGTCCGTTGCCCAAAGTGCGGCCGGGCACTAGCCCTTCTTACTCTCAAGGTTTCGACGAGGTGGCCGAGTGGTTAAGGCGATGGATTGCTAATCCATTGTGCTCTGCACACGTGGGTTCGAATCCCATCCCCGTCGCAAAAGCCTTCCGCTCTTGAATTTTTTGGTTCCTCCAACCATTTTTTTTTTTTTTTTAAACCCTAAAAGTGAGTTGGTAAGGCATTGGTGGTCCAATGGTAGGATTCTGGCCTGCCACGCGGGAGGTTCGGGTTCGATTCCCGGCCAATGCAAGCCCTCTCTGAGATACATACAGCATTGGTCTCAAGGCCCCTGGACAACACCTCTCCCGTCTTGCAAAAGACAAAATAACCTCTAAAGACCCTTTTTTCCGGTTGGATGCATGGAACAACATTTCCGAGAAAAAGATGTTGAGCAAATTGTAATTTGGAAAAAAAAAATCATTTTATTTTTATTTTTATTTTTTTTGCCTGCAATCGCCAGTTGTGTCATTAAAACAATTCCTCTGGTAGCACTTTCAAAGGGAATGTTTTGCTCTCATATT